>JAHKKF010526545.1:2438-23853 GCA_019740295.1 Labeo calbasu
TTTTTTGAGTTGACTTAACTTAAAATTTTAAGGCAGCCAGGTAACAAATTATTTTAAGTTGATTCAACAAATTGTTTTTTACAGTGTAGACACTTGTGGCACTTTGGATCAAGACCGTGCAGAGTGATTTTCATGGTCATTGGAGAAATGGTTGCTTAGGTATACCCATTCTTTTGGTTTTTTCCTTCTTATAATGCCACCAAATGGTCAAGCTCTGCGATGTTTTTCCTGTGACCTCAGATTGATCTCTTACATAAGTGTTCTGAGTTTGGTGAAGGAGTTAGGCATTTTACTAAAAGTAGCCCCGCCCCTTTTGAACGTTTTGGCGTCCCTTTGCGAGGGTGAGTCGAAAGTTAAACTTTTTTTTTTAATTATTGATATTCACTCTGCAGAGAATCTTTCTGCACTGGTTAAGTTCTGATCAGACGAAAAACCTAGGACTAGTTTGCAAAAGTATTTTTTACAAAAATCCAAAATACCCAAAAAATTTTGACAGGCTCACGATTGAATCTTGCCTTTGTCCGGTGTGACCCAAGGCGTTAAAATGCTGTAGCACCCCCATCAGGCCGATTGGGGTGAGCTTTGGTGATGTTGTCGGCGGTGTGAGTACTACCATCCCTCCAAGTTTCAAGTCTTTATGATTTACAGTTTGGTCTGCACAATCGGTTTAACATGGAGATCGCTGATCCTTGGCCATTCAGACAATTACAATAAGGTTTCAGCACTACGTACTTAAACCCCTAATAATAAAAGTATGAGCAATAGTAAACAGCACTAAGAATATTTGAGTAATATAATATCACTCTTCACATCATCTTTGGTGTCAGTGTTGCAAGTCGTATGAGTAGTTTCTTATTCCCAAGTTTTGTCATCGAGTGATGTCACTGTGTATCTACATGTTCACACCTGACACTTAGGAACAAAACAAGTTTTCCAAGGCCTGGAAGTGTGGGAAATGTCCCACAGATGAATTTTTCTCACACAAAATTGTACTCTCTAAAAAAAACTAATATTGACTGACTACTATTTGATTTCTGGGCATGTCAGGTCTTGATGATTTGAATTTCTTAAGAATCAAAATAGGATGTGTGCTATTTATTGTGGTATGACCCAGTTGTAAACCTGTGTGAACCACCTTCTGAAATTAAGAGACATTCTGAGTGAAAATGATTGTATTATGCCATTGTGAATTGAAAACCTTTTTGATTTCCATCTTCAGTGCCCCTGAACAATAATAATTCAGCCTTTTGTGGCTGAGAGGAAAGCCACATATTCATTTAATATAGGATTTTCTTTTACAGAAGCCTACTTACATTTGGTCCCTCTCAGTATTAGATATTCAGCTTAAGTCTTGTACCAAACACCAAGATTTCAGTCTTCACTAAAAAGCGGATAAATAACAAACAACTTATTCCCAGAGATCACACAAAGGCTACAGGTGAGGTGGGTCTTCTAACCTGTCTTCTGACGAGCCAGCCAATCAGCGAGCGTCATTTTCGTACCCCGACCAATCAGAGCGCAGACCCGCCCCCACTTGAACGAAATACTTTACACAGAAAAAAAATCCATCAAAGTTTACCTACAGTTCTATACGCAAACGATAAAACATTAAAAGTGGATTTAACATGTTGTGAAGGTTTTAAATATATTTCTTTATTTATAAATCACACGTTGAAGTCTTCGGGAAGGACGGGACGGGGGTGCTCAGGTGTTTCCTACCTGCTCCTTCAGCCCTTGAGAAATAACCGGAGAGAGAAAAGTCGATTTACCTGTAGCCCGGGTTCTGGCATCTCTCACTCGCGCTCTGTCTTCTGTTACCTGCACCGACTTGAAAGTCCAGTTTCACAAGGAAGAACCGCGGAGGAAGAGAAATATGTCACAGGAGACAGACAGGTAAGAGTCAGGACTGCGACACAATCTTCCATTACCTCAACACAAGTATCGGAACGTCACCGAGTGCCATTCTGCATTTTTACTTTCAACTAAACTCTCAAAACTTTATTTTTAAGTCGCAGTAATTACGTTAACGGCGTAAAATACCATACAGGTTTTGTTTAGTTTATTTGTTGTTTTATTAGTAAATACCACCGCATGAGGAAAGTTTTTTTTGCGGTCAAAACGCCATTTTTTACGGAGGAAACACCTTGAATATAAGCTACCTGATATTCATTCCCATTTATATACACCTCAAAGGGAAAGTGTATTCGCATGGTCATATTTTTATTAAAAATAAAGATTTCGTTTATTTATTTAGCGCTGTATTATCTCGTTATTGTTTTTTTATATCCTGTTGATCATTGACGATCATCCTAAAGTGGAAGTGTTATAATATTACGTTTTTGTTTTTGTTTTAACACACACGTTGTGTGTCTTATGTGAAGTTTGAAAGATTGTTTTAGGTCGGTTGTTTTGATTGTTTTAATCTACGCAGGTCTATTGTCTCCTTCACATCCAGTTTATTTATGTTTGTGGTGATTAAAACACTTTTTTTGTATATAAAATAGGCAATGGACTGAATTGGTGTTTCTTCAGGGTTGTTGGTTAAATACGGGTCTTGCATCTCTCACATAAATAGGCTAATATGTGTCAAAGAATTGCATAGAACTTCATTCATGTTCTATTCCAATTAAACAGGGTGAAGACAGGTAAAGTGAGAATTTTTGGCATAATTTATAGGTATGTTGCAGAGGGATTTATAGCTTATGTAAAAGTATGTTTCTGATGGTTTAGCTCTGCACACAAAACCATATTAAATAGTTAGCTAAGGAGAAATATTAAATACAAGAAATATAATTACGTTATTATCAAAATATATCACAAACTATTTTGTAACCTCAACTAATTTGCCTTTAAATACGTACCTAATTTTACACCGCAGTCTAAATGATGTTATTTCAGAACTAGGAAACTATTTAATATCATCCCATATGCTGATTTTTTTCTTCTTTAAATTTATTATTATTATTATTATTATTATTATTATTTTATGACCCACTTTACTTGTATTCTACCCATTCTTAGTGAAAAAGCCCACAGGAGTACATGCTCTGTGTTCACTCTCATCCCCATGTTTACGAATGAATGACTATTGTGTTGTGAAGTCACTACTTGGATAATTCATTTTTTTTTAACATTTTCAGTAAACTAAAGAGAAACCATCTTAGATTAATTTTAGATTTTGAGAATCTATTTATAGCACAAAATCTAAAATAATAATGAATTTATTAACTTTATAACTGAACAATAAGAGACAAATTAAATCCAAGAATAAAAGTCAAATGGATACATCTGAATTTCATTATTTAATTGTTTTGCTTGTTTTTAATTGAAAAAATGTCATAACAATATATTATGAATCTGCTCAATTATGAATTTCACTGGAAACCTTCTGCCCCAATTCTGAGGAGGGCATCTTTACTGCATGGGCCAATTTTTACTTTAAAATAACCTAAGATTTGTTATCAAACAAATGTCCATAAATTCCAGTTAACATATGACAATAGACAAGAAGCATCTTATTGTGACCCTGGACCACAAAACCACTCTTAAGGGTCATTTTTTAAAAACTGAGCTTTGTATATCACCTGAAAGCTAAATAAATAAGCTTTCCATTGATGTGTGGTTTGTTAGGACAGGACAATATTTGGCCGAGATACAACTATTTGAAAATCTAGAATCTGAGGGTGCAAAAAAATCAAAATATTGAGAAATTCGCCTTTAAAGTTGTGCAAATTAAGTACTTGGCAATGCATATTACTAATCAAAAATTAGGTTTGATGTATTTGCAGGAAAAATATCTTCATGGAACATGATGTTTACCTTATATCCTAATGATTTTGACCCATACAATGTATCATTGGCTGTTGCTACAAATATACCACCCGTGCTACTTACGATTGGTTTTGTGGTCCAGGGTCATATATGAAAAAAAAAAACATTTAACCTTAAAACTGTTCCGAATTAAAAAAGCATAGAGCGTAACTATTCAGTAAGTATGTTCTATGTGTAGTGACGTTATTTTTATAATGCATGCGTTATTACAATTTTATTATGACCTTAATTTGATTAAGAATAAAAGAATAAGAAGAATAAAAGCAGTCTGATATAGATTTAATATTTTACGATATCAAATGATTAGATTACAGCCCGCAGTGGCACTTCCTCATGTGTTATTACATTGTATCTGTAGTTGTCTGCCAGTCAGTAAAATGCAGAAGGACTTTTTAAAATGTTTGGTTGGTTAGATATGCCCGGCATCAATACACTATACATCGCACTCACAAAAGGTGCAGTGTGCAGGTTTGTTTTCATCAGTATGCAAAATAGAGCTTTTACATAAAGCTTTATCAGCTGGATCATTTATGTCTTTCTGTTTGCTAGTGTAATAATACACTGTTTTGTGTCTGTGTGTGTGTCTCAGTAAGAGGCTGGTTGTAGTGGTGCCCAATGAGCCGTCCTTTCACCCGCGTCGGGCCTACACCAGTGAGGATGAGGCCTGGAGGTCTTACCTGGAGAATCCTCTTACCGCGGCCACAAAGGCCATGATGAGCATCAATGGCGATGAAGACAGTGCTGCCGCCCTAGGGCTCCTCTATGAGTACTACAAGGTCACTTTCTATTTTATTCATGTTATTCAAACCTTCAAAACCTGTTCAAACCTTTCTTTCTTTGGTGGGAAGCAAAAAGAGAAGTTCAGCAGAATGTTCAAGCTGCTGTTTTCCATGCAGTAAAAGTGGTTAGTAACTGGGCCTACAGTAACAAGCTCTGAAGATAACTATTAAAGCACTATATTGTCAAAAAGTGATTGTCAAAAACACATAGATTACATAGTGTTAACATAAATGTATAAAATGTGATGCACAGCTGTCAGTCATGCATAATTGAAACAAGTAAGAATGAGAATAGTACTAATAACCAGGTTTGTATATTTATCATCAATAATCCAATTTTATGGCATGTAAATCAGTCTTATACATTTTTACTAATTGAAACTTGCTTGTTCCACAGCTAGTCAAATTTGAACCATGTTCAAACTGATTACCTTGGTTTTCACAATTAACAGATTTTTGCTGACCTTAAAAAATCTAAATGAATACCTTTTGAAAATATAATTACATAAAATTAAATAGATGCAAAAACATATACACTACCACTTAAAAGTTTTTAAACAGGAAGATTTTTAAGGTTTTTAAAAGAAGTCTCTTTTGCTCACCAAGCCAAGCCTGCATTTATTTGATCCAGAGTACAGCAAAAACAGTACAATTCTGAAATATTTGTACTATTTAAAATAACTGCTTTCCATTTGAATATATTTTAAAATGTAATTTATTTCTGTGATTTTAAAGCTGAATTTTTAGCACCATTACTCCAGTCACATGATCCTTCAGAAATCACTCTGATATTCTGATTTGCTGCTCAAAAAACATTTATTATTATTATTATGTTGAAAACAGCTGAGTAGAATTTTTTCAGGTTTCTTTGATGAATTGGAAGTTCAGAAGAACAGCATTTATCTGAAATAGAAATCTTTTGTAACATTATATATCATCACTTTTTATTAATTGAAAGCATCTTTGCTAAATAAAAGTTTGGGTCTTTGGGTCATCAAAGAATCGTGAAAAAAATGTACTCAAGTGTTTTAAATATTGATAATAACAATAAAAATGTTGAACAGCAAATCAGCCTATTACAATGATTTTTGAAGGAAAATTCAGCTTTGAATTCACAGGAATAAATTACATTTTAAAATATATCCAAATAGAAAACAGTTATTTTAAATAGTAAAAATATTTCAAAATGTTGCTGTTTTTGCTGTACTTTGGATCAAATAAATGCAGGCTTGGTGAGCAAAAAACATTAAAAATCTTACTATTCAAAAACATTTGACTAATAGTGTACTTCTGTAACTAAACTATGCTGTGATTCTTTTTTTTGCAACTTGTGCACTATATTTCAAGTCATACGACAGCTTTTTTGTGAGGTTCAGAGAGAAAAGTCCATACAGTCCATACAGTTCATCCTTCTAATTAATTATTTTTTTATTATGATGCAAGTATTTGATAATAATATCAGTTTTCTTTGCATTTATGTCTCAGTAAAATGATTATTTTTGGTATTTTTGGTAAAATGTAGTGTAGGAGCTTTTAGAGATGTTGACATGCCACGTGGTTACTTTTACACTTTACATAATTTTTCATCCACAATTTCTTGAGTAATGAACAAAAGAATAATTATTTCATTGCCAGCCCTACTACAAAAGTAATATATTTAAAATACATTCATTTCCTAATAAGTATTGTTCAAATTCACATATGTACTGACACATTAGAGACTTACTGATTTAAAAATTATAATTGCACTTTGTTTGGAGCACTAATTGTGCACAATGCACTTTTCTTAATATTAAGCCTAAAATATGTTTTAATGTCGCTATTGATGAGGATTATATGATCTTTGAATAATATCAGTCTTTAGATGCAAGATATTTGAAGTGTACCTCAAGTGTACTTGCAGTAGTTCCACTTTGGCACAATCATATGTACTTAACTTTAAGTATACTACATCCGCATAATTAAAGTGCATTAAGCACAAAATTAGTTGTTCCAATTTAGCCGACTTTAAGGATACCAGTTTAGTGTACTAAAAGTACAATTGCAGGATTTTTAAGTACGTTAATATACGTATGCATACTTAGCGTGAAATAAATGTATTTCAAGTACATTTTAGTATTTTTATTTTTTACTAGGGAGTGCAATCAAGGTAAAACTTTGTAGCTTTTAGCTCTATAGCCAAAGCATACAAGCACAGTAAGGATATGTAGAAATTATGCTTCTTTGCTGATCTGATATTGAAGTTACCTGACGGAAGTCATTCAGGAAGTTTTCAGTTTTCATAAGGCAGTGAGTTATCTCTCTGGAGTGATAAGTCTCCATTCAAGTAATTATGAGTAAAACAGTGCCTATGATACTATCAGCGCTGCTGTATATTGATGTTTCATCCTCCGCAGGTGCCCAAAGATAAGAGAGTGTTACCCATCAGCAAAGTGGTTGAAATTTCAGACGAACCAGAAAAGAGGTCAGTTGAAATGATTAATGCAATAGTGAATATGGAGTGATAATGTGACTTGTTTCATGTTTTATGCTTTCATACTGTCTCAGAAACACTACAGTGGGAAACAGCAGTCAGATGGAGCCAGAGACGGTGGATAATCGCGTCCAGGTTCTGAAATCAGTGCCTGTTAATCTGTCGCTCAACACGGATCACCAGGAGACCAAACGGGAACAGTACAACGTGCCTGCGGGAGAGAGCAACACCGCTGCGGTGGTCAAAGCTGAGGTGTACACTCCAGTTTTCATGGCTTCAGGAGTTCACTACAGGACAGAAGGAGAGGAACCGATGCGGGTCATTTGTGAACAGACCCACTCGTTCGACACCTCGGCTGTGTGTCATAGTGGATATGCGAAGGATGACCATCGCAGTAGTCCAGATAGCACTTATGAGGAAGACAGCAGTGAAGTGAGAGGAGATTAATATTTGGTGTTTATGACACATTTGTTGGATTTAATACTGTGAAGTAATGACTGATTTTTGCTTTGATGCAGAAGTACCGCCCATCATCGCTTGGAGCTGATGACTTCATATTTGACCAGTCAGAGATGTTGTAAGTGTTGTTTGTTGTAACCAAGTGAGGCATATGGAAATAATGTACACTATTATGCTTCTAATATTATGATGAATCAGCTCTCACATATCTGATCAACACGCTGTTCAACAGAGACACCTTCCAGTACACACTCGAGGCCAGCAGATCGTTGCGGCAAAAGCAGGGCGAAGGGCCTATGACCTACCTGAACAAAGGCCAGTTCTATGCTATTACACTGAACGAGACAAGTGCAAATAAACGCCTCCGACATCCCATCAGCAAAGTGAGGGTGAGTGTGTAGGCCTGCCTTCTTCTGTCAAACCGGATGATCAAAGGAACTTGACAACATGGTATAATGTGACTGACTGACCTGAATAAGATATTTCACATAATAGATGTTTACATATAGTCCACAAGAGAAAATAATAGTTGAATTGTACATACACTTGATTCTTAATACTGTGTTGTTACCTGAATGATCCACAGTTTTTTTGTTTAGTGATAGTTGTTCATGAGTCCCTTGTTTGTCCTGAACAGTTAAACTGCTCGCTGTTCTTCAGAAAAATCCTTCAGGTCCCACAAATTATTTGGTTTTCCAGCATTTTTGTGTATTTGAACCCTTTTCAACAATGACTGTATGATTTTAAGATCCATCTTTTCACACTAAACCAACTGAGGGACTCATATGCAACTATTACAGAAGGTTCAAGCACTCACTGATGCTCCAGAACGAAAACATGATGCATTAAGAGCCGGGGGGTGAAAACTTTTTGAATTTGAAGGTCAGGGTAAATTTCAATTATTTTGACTTCTGGGAAACATGTAACTATCTTCTGTAGCCTCTGAATGGCAGTACTAATTGAAAAAATATGATATATTTAGGCAAAATAAGAAAAATGTACACATCTCCATTCTGTTCAAAAGTTTTCACCCCCCGGCTCTTAATACATTGGTTTTCCTTCTGGAGCATCAGTAAGCGTTTGAACCTTCTGTAATAGTTGCATATGAGTCCTTCAGTTGTCCTCAGTGTGAAAAGATGCATCTCAGAATCATACAGTCATTGTTGGAAAGGGTTCAAAAACACAAAAATGCCAAAGAATTTGTGGGACCTGAACAGCGGCCAGTTTGACTGCTCAGGACAAACAAGGGGCTCATGAACAACTATCACTAAACAAAAAAATACCGCTGTGGATCAGGAAACAACTAGTGATCGACCGATATTGATTTTTTATAACCGATACTGATACCGATAATTTGCGTAATTATGTCCCTGATAACCGATATGCAGAACCAATATTTATTTACTGTCATAAAGTAAATCAGTGACTGAGTGAAGTAAGTCCATACTTCACTTTGGTTTTTCCAATCTTAAAAAGTGTTGAAAATTAGCAGTCTTTCATGTTAAATTTAAACTTCATATTACTAATTACAGCAAAGCAAGAAAGTAGGCTATGCTTTACCTTTGCACGGTGTTATGTCGGGTCTCCCCTCAGGCGCGCTGCATGCGCGCAAATCTCAAAACACCCACAAGATGGCGGCGTTTATCGGTGAACTCGATATTATAAAACCGATAACCGATTATGGTAAAATGCTTACATATCGGGAAAATATGAGCATATGGATATATCGTTCGATCTCTAGTAACAACACAGTATTAAAAACAAGAGGACGTAAACTTTTGAACGAGGTCATAATTATAGATTCAACTACAATTTTCTCTTGTGGACTGTATGTACACGTCTTTTATGTGAAATATCTTATTCAGGTCAGTACTAAATAAAAAATAACACGCATTTTGTATGATCCCTCTTATTTTGGTAAAATAATTAACATTTTGCAGATTCTGAAAGGTGGATGTAAACTTTTGACCTCAACTGTAAATGCTGTTCTTTTGAAAATCCTGCTTCCACATTTTTTTTAGAAAGTAAAACCATTTTCACCTGTAATAACTGAAGACTAGAGTAATTGCTGCTGAAAATGTAATTTTAGGAATAAATTACTTTTTAATACATACCAAAAGAGACAATTATTTTAAATTATAATAATATATGTAATAATAAATGCAACTATGGTAAGAATATGACATATTTCATTAAAAAATCATAGCGATCCCAGAGTTTGGAACAGTAGTGTATGATTATATCTTCCATTCTTGTTATGTTAATAGTTTAATGACATGCTATTCAGCTCTTGATCGTTTGGAACAGGTGTGAAGTAATCAAGTGGATTGTGATAACCTCTGTTAACCTCCTTTCTCTTATTTCCTCTATCAGAGTGTCATAATGGTTGTATTCAGTGAAGATAAAAACCGCGACGAGCAGCTCAAGTACTGGAAGTATTGGCACTCTCGCCAGCACACGGCAAAGCAGAGGGTTCTGGACATCGGTGAGGCTTCCTCTCCTTTCTCTCCAATGTTTAGGCTTGATCTTTGATCAAAGGGTGTCTAATCCTGCATAAGAGTTATTAGAAAATAACTGGCAACACCGGTCCTGGATAGTCCCCAACAGTACACATTTAATCTGATTATCTAAAGCACATATTCAGGTCTTGGAGTGTCGATGAGTTGATTCAGGTGTGTTTGAGTAGGGAGGGTTGGGGAGATCTCAGGTCCAGAGTTTAGCTCCAACATGCTCCAAAACACTTGCCTGTTAGTTTCTAGTATCCTTGATTAGCTACTTTGGGTGTGTTTAATAAGGTTTGGAGCTAAACTCTGCAGGAAGCTGGCCTTTCAGGTGAAGGATTGGACGGCCTTGCATTAAACAGAACAGGTTGCTAGCTATAAGTTCAAACTGTTGCTCTACCTTGGCAGTAGTTGATGTGAAAGAGTAAATATTTTTGAATGCAGCGATGCGTGAGATTGTGTTTGCATAGCTAGAAGCATTTCTGTTCTTGTACTTGCGTGGATTATGTATAATTTATTTTCCAAAAATTATTAACCAAGCTACTACTCAACACACTTTGGTACTTCTTCCCTTTCCCTTGTGCATCCACCACTAGTTTGAAGACTGATGGTGCTTTACATCCCAGAAGCCCTCAGGGCTTTCAGGAGATTGGTTCCTCTTGATTTCCTTTGCTTAGCTAATGGGTACTAGGTTGCTACTTTGCTATACACACAGATTATACACAATTTAACTGGAGAGTCTGCCCTGAGTAAGTCTTTTTCAGATTCAAATTAGACCAGTCTATGTTTCTCATGCAACTGACTTTAAAAACTTATGACCAGTGTTGAAGAAAAAAATGGGATGACTAACTTTTAAGACTAGACTAAGTAGTTTATGCTCTGCTCAGCTGCATAAACAAAGTCACCATGTTAAAGACTTTGTCTTAAGAACTTGTCTGACTAACTAGCAGTTAACCGAGCAGTAGTTAGTCTAACTTTTTGGGATTCAAATTAGACCCGTCTATGTTTTTTATGGCAAAAAAAACTTATGACCAGTGTTAAAAAAAAAAAATTAGATGACTAATTTTTAAGACTAGTCTAAGTAGTTTATGCTCTGTTCGGTTGCATAAACAAAGTCACCATATTAAAAACTTTAAAAACTGACTTTAAAAAGTTATGACTGGTCTTAAAGAAAAAAATTAGATGACTAACTTTTTAGACTAGACTAAGTAGTCAATGCTCTGCTCACATGCACTGATAATAATGGCTGTGTAGGACTATAAATTTTTTGGATAATTCATCATCATCAAAAAAAGTTATATCTTATTCTGTTGCATAGAACTGAATAAAATAATATATTGATATTTAATATTAATGATATTAATTGATGTTTAATTTTCAGTAAAATTGTGGTTATTAAAATTATTATAATATAATAATTTTAATAATAAATATTTATTACAATTACAATTATTATATTTTCGGTTTGGGCCCAGAATTTTAATTTCGATGCATCCCGAATTTGGACAGATTTAATTCCTTTAAAGTTATTGATTAGTTCACAGTTATTTAGTGGGCAGTTTCTGATCCCTTTAGAACCTGAAGCTAAAATATATATTTTTTTCTTTTACTGTAAAATTCTTTTTCCCAAATATTTTTTCCCAAATTCCGTTTTATTTTTTTCCAAATTCCGTTTTTCCATTTTAATTTTTCTGGATTCCATTTTTTTTATCAACTCTTGTTTCTATCAACTTTTAATGGTTAAATTTTAATAATCAAAGAGCATGTGTAATTAATTAAAATCATGAAACTTACACAATTTCACATCAGTTAAATAAAGGTTTAACAAAAATGACATGTTTAGGGTCGTATAAAATGTTTGTTTTCTCACCATATGTTTTATTGTTATCAAATTCTGTGTTTTAGCATGTCTAATTATTTGAATGCATACTTAATTTATTCAAATTTATTCTTAAAATAGCCTTATGAAAGGTTTTTTTTAACTCTCAGAAATTCTGTGTTGTGTATTTAAAATGTTCTGGTTATCAAATGAAGGCATAAAACATTAATTTCATTTATCTTTTACTTATTGAAAATTAAGCAAACCTTTTTTGGCAAAAAAAGGGGAATTTACTATTAAAATTAAAATATGGAAGAAATGTTGTGTGATTATACCCTAAAAAATAATGTTTCATTTTAGTAGTAGTAGTATTATATATCTGGCACAATGTCTTCAAGTTAGAATGACTTTTATTTTGACGTGTTGCAGTGTCTACCTTTACATTTCTGTGTGTATATGATATAAGGCTAGTTTTCCATAAAATGGAACAGTCAAATGCTGAAATCACCACGAGCGTCAGACGCACTTCAGTGTGTCTAGTAAACAAAACCGCTCGTCTACTCCATTAATTAAAACAGAGACACACAGAACATGCAGGATTCACATTAAAATGGTATTTTTGCTGCGCAGTATTTACAGATACTAGTCCATATTGCGGTTTGATTTAAGTGTAATGACCTACTTTTGATTAATTCATTAGAACTTTGACAAATTCCGCGACATTCCGCGTTATTCAGTAAATTCCGTTTTTATGACTGGATTCCGTGATTCCGTCCGCGTTTTCTGCATCGCGGAAATCATAGGGCCCTAATTACAGTTATTGACCATTTGTGTGTTGAGAGTTTGTAAATGGAATTTAAATAGAGTACAAATAAGAAAATTACATTTTTTAATTTTAAAAATGTTTATTTAAACACATGAATAAAAACCTAACACTTCAAAGTTGAAACCTAGACTATAATACATATACACAAGTTTCTTTGTGACCTGTTTCGTTCTGTAATTCTCTGTTCAAATTCTTCCTTTGTCACGCTTCCTCCAAGCTGCTGTGCAATTTGCTGAGCAAAATCAGGACATTACTGTAATAAGCCGTATATTGCAGAAAAGCACATGTTGTGTACTGTCAGGAGCAGTTTTTTTAGAATTATTTTCATGGTGCAAACTGTTAAAGAGTTACAGTAACATGAATACAGCTCAGTTGAATGTGTCTGCCATGACACAGCAGGTTTAATTAGGTTATCCAAACTTGCACACTTTATTACAAGGATAGTCCCGTTGGAGCAAGTTGGGGTTAAGTAAGGTTGCAATAGTTTTAGGAGATCCCAATTATTCTCTATCTCTATGAGTCACCCCACCTGGGATTTGAACTTGTGACCTTCAGATCACTAACCTAGTTTCTGAAGTTGAATGAGAAAAAAAGAAGCCAACATACAGGCCCGAAATTGTTGGAGTCCACCTGGCGTGGGGCAGCTATGAGTCCAAACAATTCACGTCTTATTCTCGCTCTTGTCACACCTTGAGAGAACAGTCATCCCGAGCCTGTTGCTTCTTGTCCTCCCCTCATCTCCAGTAATCAGACGCTCTGCTATGCCCTTTGTCAAGATTTGGCCCCAAGACTTTCACATCCTGGGAGCACCCTGAGGGAATAGCTGAGCTGCGATGGCAGCTATCTTTGTCTTAAACCTTGCTTTTTTAGATGGGGCAAAATAGATGAATGTGTTTTTTTGATGCAAGGTGAGCTGGTAGTGCTGGTAGATTGGTGCATGGTATATAGAAGTATGCTGAAGCCAAGTAGGGGAGACAGTGACTGAAACCTGACACCTGCACAGTTGGGATTTGAATAGCAGTTGAGGCGGGATTGTTCCTCAGGCTTGGGGCCATGTCACTAGAGCTGGGATTTGAATGGGGCTATTTAACGGGGGGAGCTCGCTTACGGGCATCGTCGGGCGTGCTTGGTAAACCATCCAAAGGAGATTCATTGGGAAGGGTTTTGACCTTCCTAATCCCCAAGTTACCCCCAAAGTAAGACAGGTGTTGGGTTTTCTTAACATAGAGATGAACGCCCCTGTAATGACAGCTTATTAAATTACAAAGAACTTCGGAACTGATGAAGAAAAGTCTAATTAGCATAAGAAATCACCACTATTGCTTCCACTCAAATTTAGGGTAAGGATTTGAACTGATTTTATTTTGAGAGTTACAACAATCTTTCAAACACTGAAATGCAGATCATTCATGCAATGACTTGAGCACACCTTTTCTATGATGAGCATGTGGAGATATAAGCATGCAACCTATTGTACAACAATGAATGACATCTTAAATCATGCGGCTAGTTGTGCAAATGCCTTTTGATTTTTAAGTAATCTAATACTTTGTAGGGCTTCCCCCAAATAGTCGACTAAAGGTTAGTTGATGAGAACAGGCTCAGTCGACTAAAATTTTGTCCGTTTCAGAAAAAAATGTTCTTTGTAATGGACAAATCATTAATGACCAGTATATCAGGCATAATTACAGTATATCAGGCAGATATTCAAACTTTAGATGGTTGCTTGCTCTAACTTTAACCTAGAAAAATCTGCTTTATTTGGTGCATATCCAAGTGTGTATGCTGAGTGTTATAGCTATCAGCACACTTACTGCATGACATGGAGGCGCTGGCACGATCACATGCATTTATTACTTGATAACAGTGAAAACGACTTAAAATATACTTATTTGCTCATGCAAATAAGAATAATACATCATTTGAAACTGTAAAGAGTTTCACTTTTATATAAATATTAACAAAACGTTGTGCTTTTGTAAAATAAAGAAAACAAACAAGGCATACTTATCAAATGTATTTATATTTTTTTTGTCTAAGTGACAGGTTATATTTTTTCTTATCTCTTATTGTATTAGGGATGCACATTATCTGCATTATATGCATATTATCAGACTGATATCGGAATTGGGCGATAATGGCTTTAAATGTAAATATCTGCATCAGCCCTGTATGAAAAATAATGTCGATATGTCTTACAAGAGGAATGTGCTCAGGTTGCTCACATGAGCTCAGGGTGTGTTAGCGAATAGATCACGTCAACAGTGTGGCTCATTCTTGATGCGTGTGGCCAAAATGTGTTGAAAAATATCACCATATTAGCTATTGGCAAAAAGTTTAAAAGCTTCGAGAGTGTCGAAAACAGCGCAATCTGGTGGTTAGTAAAAAATAAAGCAGCCAAAAGCCTGTGAAGCTCCGTCGGAAAAAGCATTCACCACGATTTCCAAAGATCAATCCCTTTTATATGCACAAATAAAAGCCTAACCGTGTGTTTGTTTGTTGAATTTATGACTCTAATAAATTAATTTACCCATTGAAGAGTGCCATTAAATGCCGGTACGAATATCAATATGATGTAATAGAAGAAAAATGTACACATATATTAATTGCATATGGCATATATTTAATTTTACTTGTATGACTGGGTATTTAAAAATGTAATTATTAAATGGGTCCAAATGAAAATGAACATTAAAACATACAGTGAATCGCGCACATGACTGGACAGAAAGTGAGGCGTCTACAAAAGGGATTTCTACGTTAACAAGCCTCAAATCGAGGCTTCATCTGTCATGCCCTTTAACACAAGCTCTGATGTCTCGGTTCAAATATCATTTCACTAGTTGACAGTCATTCAAGATTTAGCGATCCAAACTTACTAATGATTTGGAAACACAAATTCGAAAAGCATATGTTGTCCATAAGAACGTAATGACATCTCTCATAAAGATGAGCATCTTTACAAAGTAAACAATGCTCTAAAAAACACTTAGCCTCTTGGCTAATTAGGACACGAAATACCATTGGTATACTACGTCCGCCGCCTCACCGGAAGATGTACCCACGTTCTTTTTTACAGTAGCGCCCCCCGGAAACTTGTGGATAATATTTTTTCCTATATTTTCCTATTTGCAATTGTTTGGTTGATGATTGGTTTACATACTACAAACTTATTTTTTTCCATAAAAATATATTTATTTTATAGTTTCTATAGGCTACTGTAATAAATGATATGTCAATTAGCACTGCGTTTTTCACATACTTTATTTGTTTATTACCTGGAGATGACTTGAAATAGTCACATAAAGCATATATTGTCGTAATCGTCAAAATGTTTCTGGTTTCTGCTCTTTATTCAACTTAGCTACAGTGACAGCTGGGAGCCTTTGCCCATATTAGGGAATTCCTGGCACATCATAAGTTATTACTTTTATGAGGCCGTTTTGGACTTTCTGCACGAGAGCGCCCTCCAGCTTCGAGTAGGAATCAAAGTCCCTTTAGGACAAGTAATTTCACTCAGCGGCCATTTTTTAAAACGCCTCCAAATTCTCCAAAACTAGTCGGCATCCTTGAAATCACCAATGAAATCTGACAACAGGCTAGACCAGCCAGTGCGCATACGCAGTCATAAGCATGCATCTCAGGCCCTAGACCCTTTACACTAGTGCATTTTCGTTTTAAAATGGCATTTTAAAATGAAAACGATCCTTGTCTATGCTGGTGTTTTCACAGAACGTTGGCTAAACGTCTGATGCATATGGCACACTTATCTGAAAACTTTTCAGGAGTTTCAAAGTCATCATCAGATTGGTAAAATTATACAGGATTTCTGGGCGATGTGTGTGTCGCGTTCTTTAACGTTCCGCCTGTAAGCAAAGATGCTGTGACACCAAACTCCCTCATCGAAGAAGAAAGCTGTCGTGTTTACTGTGACAATGAGCGCTTATCAGTATCAGCTAAACTCAGAATTTTCAAAAGTATGTGAAATATTTAAATTTTGCAGCATAGAATCTTTAAAATATGTCCAAGAGTTTTACACACCGGTCTGTTATTGTGGTGACATTTCCATGCCCCTAAACATGACGCGCCACAAAACCAGTCATGAATGTAAAGTTAACAGCCGTAGCTAAGCTAGCATAGACAGGCTGACTCCAGCCATTGAAACTGTTATGAGATCACCCGTCTTTAACGTAAATCTATAAAGTAATGACGTTTAGGCAGAATCACAGACATGTTTAAAGTGTGAGTGCCCATAAATGGCCTATCAAGCGGCTACTAAAAAAGCAAATGTTTGTTTACATAAATAGATAAGAGTTATGTAGCCTGGAAGGGTTCTGTTTTAGATACACACAGCTTATCAGTCATAAAACCACTTGCTTTGGCAGACATTGTTTTAATGTCGCCATTCTCCAAGCTGTTTGTATACCCATCACTCCCTAAAATTAATCATACACCATATAAATCGTACATGCATGCCTCTACCATTGAAATTATCGGTCTATATGTGAAATGCATGCTGGTCTGGACTGGATTACTTAGTATTCATTAAGTATCCAAAACACAACATATTCTTTTATTTCCAGCAAGTATAAAAGTATCGCGATACCCTGCTTTTAAAAACGGTACGATTCCGCATTTTACTAGTACCGGTATTTTTAGAATGCATTTTAATAAGAGGCGTATTTCAGTTTGTGTTAGTGAATGGCGCAGACGCGCAGTTTTGTTTACACAGGCCTACGCATGACGCTCACTGTGTTTTCAGCCTCTGCCGCCTCAATATATGAACATAAACATAATCTGCTCTGAGAGTCACTTCATGAGCATTTTACCGTTTCTTTTGTGGAAAACTATCGTCATATAATGAAGACCCTAAAGGTCTTCACAGCAACCCGTCAAAATAAAAGTTTGGTTTTGAACTTGACAGTCAGAAATATATTAATATATTACTTAATGTAATAAAAATATTATTAAAACAATGTTTAAGGAATATTTACCAGAAAAAAATATTTACCAGAATTTATTTACCAACAAATTATAAATACACAACACAGTATTTCTGGAAAAAAATAAATAAAATGAAGCCTTAAATAAATTTTATCTTTATCAAATCTAATTATCCTTTATAAATTCATTAGACATGCTTTTGATTATTAAAATGTAATGAAACGATTCAAATAGAATCCAGAAAATTAATGGAAAATAGAGACTCACAAACAAAACTGAATTGAGAAAAATAATAAAACGTATTTCATAGGGGCTTAAAAACTGTAATAAATTGCTGTTAAATTCTGCAAGATTGATGATTTCAATTTGACATGCTTTTTGATATTTTTTTAATGTAACCATTAAACTAGACCAATTTAAATGGAATTTAGGAAAAAATAAAACCGATATCATAGGACCCTCTTTATTTCATTTGTGTCTTTGTTTTATTGTAGTTGTCCTTTAATTTGTTACTTGCATCTAGGTTCTTAGTATTAATAACAAAAATAAAATAACAAAAAATGACTGTCATAATATAAATTGTTGTTGTGAAAAAAATTACTATATCATGAAATAAGATTTGGCTTTATCCTTTAAGCTAACTTACCAATATAGCAAAGATTTCTACATACCTGTAGGCTTGGTAGTTGTTTGCCATAATCCTGTGTGGTGGCACTGGCATGTGATTATTATTATTTTATTTTTTAAAGGGGAGATGAAATGCTTTGTTTTGATAGTTAAAAAGCTATGATTTCCATTTGGATCATCTGTTATTTAAGTACTTTCCCTGTTGTTTTATGTTTTTCCTAGTATCGGTTCAGTAGTAGTATCGTGATATTTTAGTCAGGTATCGTATCGAAGTCAAAATTTTGGTATCGTGACTACACTGAAGAACTGACTTTTCCTGTTCTCTTCACAGCTGACTACAAAGAGAGCTTCAACACAATTGGGAATATTGAAGAAATCGCTTACAACGCTGTGTCATTTACATGGGACGTGAATGAGGAGGCCAAGGTAAGACGGTGTGCTTGCACACAGACTGATGTGGCACTGCAAATTACAATGAATACATTCTCCAATGTGTGCTTTGGGTTTATGGACATCCTGCTTGCATTAATGGTCATCATAGATGATGAAGTGGCAGGCGTAGTTGTTTAACTCAACCAAAGGTTCGGACTACATCAGTGCATCTATGTTTTTTTCTCTTATTCAGGCGCTCTACCACCATTGTGTGTAATACACAAAATGTTATTGAGACACAGGGTGGAGTGTTACGACATCTGATATGTGTATTTTACACGCCTGTTGTTGAACACTCCCCGAGAGCCTTGTATAGCGTGATGTTGATTCACAATACCCTGGTGCATCTTCCCCAGTCTCGACTATTAATTTTAAACCTATTTTCTCCTGGGTTTTGGGTTTCATCTGTACGCTACTGACTGAGAGTAGCAAATGGCCCAGGTATGTGTACACGGCCAAACGCACACAAACCCGAGTCCAGATCCTCCCAGCCTCACAGGTAGAGTCCTGCCCTCCTATTGTGGCTCTTCTGTTGCAATACAGCTCAGTTCAAACACTCGCCTCTGGAGTATATTCAACTAAAGCTCTCTGTGCAAACATTTGCTTTTTATCGGGCCAACTCACACTGGTAAAGCCTATTAATGTAGACTATGTGATGTCTCAATGCAGCCGCCCTTGGAAGGATATTCAGGTGTTTTTTTTGAGTCCGAGCTCATGTAAAAGCATGCATTGGGGTGTGAAACGCTCTCAGTTTGATCTGATAAGCATCTCATACTCTGACCTTACATACTCTTGACTTTTATTACAAGTCCTTTAAAAGCTCTTCTCATCAGGCTGGAGTGGAGGAAGCCATAAACTGAGTCTCCATTGATCTTTAAGGTGGAAATTATGTCCTAGTTGAAGCGTGGAAGGGCTCAGTTAATTTTACGAGTCGTCCATGGTAGTACAAATCTTTTTGGCTTTGTGCCTACAACATGAGTTGTACCGTTTAAACTTTCTGCAAGATTTTTTTTATGCTTCTGAAAGCCTTTATGCTCAACAAGGCTGGATCACTGGAAAAACTATAATATTGTGAAATATTTTTACAATTTAAAAGAAATGTTCTTTATTTGAATATAAGTTAAAATGTAATTTATTTCTGTGATCAAAGCTGAATTTTCAGCATCATTACTCCAGTCTTCAGTGTCACATGATCCTTCAGAAATAATTCTAATATGCTGATTTGCTCCTTAAGAAACATTTCTGATTATTATCAATGTTGAAATCAGTTGATCTACTTCATATGTCATATTTGACAGAAATCTGTTGTTATAAGTCATGCAGTTACTGTTTTCATGATTAGTCATTGCTACCCGGAGGGTTCTCTGGTGGTATCTTAGGGAATAAATGTTTTTATATGCCATGTGAGTGTATTCAATTCATATGAAGTGCTCCAATTCAGTTTTCTTGCCATGCTTTACCTAACGATGGCCTCTTTCTTGTCCTCTGGCATTGGTAATGGTTGATTATATGAAACTGTTAATAACTAACCACATAAATATTTAGTGAGCAAGACTCTGTTTCCAAATCCTTTGAGGAGGCTCAAAACTGCTTTGGAATTGAAAATAAATCAATGCAAAGATGAGATTTAAGATCAAAAATCGGTCTTGCATTAATATAAAACTATTTCCTTCAACTGGAACATTTATTATTCTGTGCAGATGAAACGGCATAGTTGTTAGTGTGCAGTCTAAGCGCTGCTTTCTGTAGCAGTCTGTGGAACAGATAGACGTGTCGAGGCAGGCACCTGTTTTGCGTGTGTAGGTGGCTTGTGGGAGAAAAACAAGGTGCACTTTCAACGGTCAGGACTGTGTAGGTCAAACCGGAACATGCTGCTAAAAAATATGAATACGGCACTTCTAATGCAACGGTTTGCATCTAGATATCATAACAATATCCCAGTTTTGCACTGACAGACACCACTCACATGCTTGTTTTTGTCTTCTTCTCCAATTGGTAGATCTTCATTACGGTGAACTGTCTGAGCACAGATTTCTCCTCTCAGAAGGGTGTGAAGGGTCTTCCTCTGATGATACAGATCGACACCTACAGCTACAACAACCGCAGCAACAAGCCTCTCCACAGAGCCTACTGTCAGATCAAGGTCTTCTGTGATAAGGTGAACCTTGACCTTTAACCTTTGAACCTATGCATACAGTCCCAACATTCCAGCATTTGGTGTATCTGTGTTAAAGGGATAGTTCACCCAAAAATGAAATTTGTCATTAATTACTCACCCTAATGACATGTTAATTACTGACCCTGTATAGACAGCAGCACAACTGACATGTTCAAGACCCAGAAAGGTAGTAAGGACATCATTAATATAGTCCATGTGACATCAGTGGTTCAGATGTAATTTTATGAAACTATGAGAATTGAAGTCCACTATATGGAGATCACTCCTGAAATGTTTTCCTCAAAAAACACAATTTCTTTACGACTTAAGAAAGACATGAACATCTTGGATGACAAAGTACATTATCTGTACATTTTTGTTCTGGAAGTGAGCTAATCCTTTAAAGGAGAAGTCCACTTCCAAAACAAAGATTCACATATAATGTACCCACCCCCTTGTCATCCAAGATTTTCTTCAGTTGTAAAGAAATTATGTTTTTTGAGGAAAACATTTCAGCATTTTTCTCCATATAATGGACTGATATGGTGCCCCGATTTTGAACTTCC
>JAHKKF010526547.1:0-16117 GCA_019740295.1 Labeo calbasu
ATTTCATTTTGACTATTACTCTTTAACATTTCTAAATACAATAATATAAAAGTAAAACATACTATGTGATAAAAGTGTGTGTGTGTGCACTTGTACAGCTATCTTTGTGAGGGCAAGTTTGAGTTTTAGACCATCGGCGTGAGGACAGTTTTGTAAAGTGAGGACATTTTGGCCGGTCCTCACTTTCTGAAACCCCTTTAAAGACCTGTTTGGGTCAAGACTTGATTTTAGGGATCAGGTTATAATTGGGTAAAGGTTAGGTTTAGGGTAAAGGTTTAACCCTAACCCTAAGGTGAGACACTTAGTTCTGATGGGTAGGTTTAGGGTAAGGGGCTAGAGATTGCACTGTGTCAATGTTTGTCCTCACAAAGATAGCTATACAGAGTTGTGTTGCATTACAGTACACAGAGGAAGACAGATCCAATTTATCTACTAATCATGACAAAACATGTCTTTTCAGAATGGTGTTCAGATTTGGCATAAGCTTTCTTATATATCAAGGAGTAACCAACTTGCATTAATGAGTTTTACCCATAATGCCGCAGCGCGTCTTCAGCATTGACTTTTGCCAGAATCCTGGGTTGACCAGGGGGATACGAGTGCCCGTCTGTGCCAACCCGCCGACCTGGTGTCACAAACCTGGCATCATTTTAGAGATAGGCACCTGTAGGGTTTGGCACGGGAGGGGTTTAAGAGGCATTGGCAGTTACGCACTTGAACGCCCTTTACCCAGTCAAACAATAAGAAAGACAGTATGGCTTTTGATTCCTGTGCCAGGTTTCTGTGAGTCTGTTTTATTCGGAATAATCAGAATATTGCAATGGAATAGAGGTGAGCATGCTGAGAGGCGTCTGCTAGAATTGAATGCTTCTTATGACTGGTGTTATTACTATAGATCTGCTGGTTGTTTTTACTTTAGAGACAATAAAGGGATGTTAATAGATACTTTCCACAAATAGGGAACAAACTGCTGTCCTATTACTTTGTTAAAGCAGTAAAGGCACAAACCCCATGGCTTTTGAAGAGAAAATGATTAAATATTTTTTAAAACATTTTAGTTCACTAAGAAATGAAAATTATGACTTCATTTACTGACCGTCATGTCATTCCAAACCTGTATGACTCTTCTTATGTTCCTCAGCTGGCTAACAAGCTTGTTGAAAAAAATCATGCACATTTGTGTTTTGAACTGCATTCAGTTGTATCCCAAATATTGTTAACAGTGTTAAAAAAAAGTTGTTGCCTCAGGCTATCCAAGATGTAGATGAGTTTGTTAATTGAAACAGATATGGAGAATTTTAGCATTACATCACTTGCTCACTAGTAGATCCTCTGTAGTAAATGGGTGCCGTCAGAATGAGAGATCAAACAGATAAAAACATCACAATAATCCATTGATGGATTTGTTTATTATGAACTACAATTATAGTATATCACTGATTATTGTGATGTTTTTATCAGCTGTTTAAACTCCAAATCCATTGGTGCACAAGTGATGTAATGTTAAATTTCTCCAAATCTGATCTGATGAAGGAACAAACTTGCAAGGAAAAAACTCTGCATGGCTTCAAGGTAAATTTTCAACAAATTTTCTTTTTTTATTCCTTAATAAGAAGATGGTTATTTCAAATTATATAGCAAATATTTTATTTACAAAGCTGGAGTGATCAAACAAAGGCTAAATTAAAAGCGCTGAAGTATTAGCAATCCACAGTAGAAGATTCTTAATTTGCATTTATTTTCATCATTTGCTCTCTTTTTCATTAATGCGAAGAGCCATCTGTCACAGACATATGTTTACTCAAAACTCAAATATCTGGATCACTTCATCCTATTCTTGAGCACGCACTCTCTTGGATTTTCTCTCACTGTGTGTTTATGTTGCAGCTGACCCCATGGCACTCCACTGGCACGAGGATGCCACTAGCTGCCCACAATCCCCTTTGCCACGTCTCGTTCACCCGCTCTCGGCCAGCCGACGTACCAGACTCTGGTATGTTGCCAGGGGCAAGTGGACTTCCATGACAACTGTTTAGCGGGAGAGAGAGACGGGCAGGCGAGGAGAGAGGGGGACAGTTTATCTCACTCCGGGGATAGATCTATGGGATATCTGCCAGGCCACATGCTATCATTATGGAGCAGGCTGGATAGCACATTAGAGAATGACAACTTTCAATTTGGTGGGCCTTTGAACACAAAGACTATCAGGAGGGGCCGCACAACACTTGGCACTGAAGCACTGGGGGATTAGAGGGGATTAAAGTGACAATGTGTGTGTGTGTGTGTGTAGGTGGACGTATAATGTATCTCTTTACCTTTATATGCAGCAAAGATGTCACATGGTCTTCAAAGCTTGACACACCAGAGGAACAATTTTGCATTCTGTCTCGCAGAGTGACCCAAAACGCTAAACCAGGTATGAAGTATTGACAGTATAATTGGTGATACTTGCTAAAACAGGAATTATTATTACTATTGCTGAAATTATTTTGAACAAACATGTTCTATGGGAATTAATGATGTCTTAACTTATGTGAATTGCAGAAGAGGTGTGTTTGGCATTTGTAAGTGATTTTCACCTGGGTGATGATAAAATGGCTGAATAAATAGACTCTGAATAATCCACTCTGGGATAGAGGACAGTCTCAATATTAACCATAGCAAATTTGGAGTCTCTATCTTAAACTCTGTAGCGCCACCAATAGGCCAAATTTGCACTCATATCTCTGCTAATAACTTTTAATCTGTAAGGTCTAAAAGCAAAATCTCTTTTCCTCTGATTCCTTGGCTCATGCCGAGTCAAATGCAATCCAACATTTAAATTTCTGTGGGTCAAGGTTTTTTGTGATTTTGAATTTTGAGGAAAAAATCTACTTTTTCTAACTCTTCATAAACAGTTTGTTCAGTTTGCTCAGATCATCTTCAGACAATGCTGGCAAAAAGAGTCTTTTTTTGTTTTTCTGAATTTCTGAACAGTTTGACCAA
Organism: Labeo calbasu; assembly: GCA_019740295.1. NCBI lineage: Eukaryota > Metazoa > Chordata > Actinopteri > Cypriniformes > Cyprinidae > Labeo > Labeo calbasu. The sequence goes on from JAHKKF010526547.1 coordinate 2,986, forward strand.
AAATCATGAGAGTGATCTCGTTAGATTTGGAGTGACATACCGATTCAAATAATACCCAATTTTTCTATGTAAGCCATTTTGAGCATGGACCATTTCGAATTTTGTAGTATAAAATGCTGTATTTTTTTAAATCCTTGGCTCATACCAAGTCGAATACATACCAAAATTTTACAGGTCAATATTTTTTTGCAATTTTAAATTGACCAAAAAATCTAGTTGTTTTAGATGATTTGTCCAATTTTCACCAAAATTGGCACAGATCATCTTCAGAGCATTCTGGGAAAAAGTTATCAAAATCTTTTTGATATACCAAACCGTTTTCATGAAGCGTGTTACTGAATCTGATGAAGTGGACATGAGGCTATATATTTGCAACGCTTTAGCGGATTCTAACCAAACTTGGTATGTGTTATAACAAGCATGACCTGAGATATTAAAAATTACATTTCTGCTTATAACGTCTGACCAGTTTGACCAAAAATCATAAGACTGGTCTTGGAACCGAACTGAACGATACCTATGAATTTTCCTATGTCAGCCTTTTTGGACATCAGTAAAATCGTGTTTTAACTAGGGCTGCCAAACGGTTAATCGTGATTAATCACATACAAAATAAAATATTGAGTTTGCCTTATATATGTGTGTGTGTACTGTGTACAATTATTATGTATATATAAATACAAACACATTAATGTATATTTAAAAAATATTTACAAGTAAATGTATTTATTATAATTTTTTATATAATTTATATTATATATAAATAAAAAATTCTGTACATAACATATTTCTCTTAAATATATACATTAATTTGTGTGTATTTATATTTACATAATAATTACACACAGTACACACACATATATTCAAACTCACACTTTTATTTTGTATGCGATTAATCGCGATTAATCTTTTGACAGCCCTAGTTTTAACAAATGTCTTTAACAGGGGTCTCCAAACCCTGCCCCTAGAGAGCTACCATACTGCGGAGTTCGGCTTCAGCCCTAGTCAAACAAACCTCATCCAGCTAATCAAGGTGTTCAGGTGCTATTTAATTACAGACAGGTGTGTTGAACCCCAGAAGCAAGGTTGGAGAACCCTGGCCTTTACTGAGCAATTAAAGACATTTTACCTCTGTTGTGCTTGGGCCCTTAATTGTTGCTTGCAGCTGTTTTTTTTTTTTTTTTTGCTTTTTTGGAGATAGTAAACCAAAATTAGGATTAAATTCTAAATTAACCCATAGCAACACCCAAGCAACCACATTGCGACTCTTTGGCAATTACTCATCTTACACTCAGAAAAAAGGTGCAAAAACTTTTAAGGCACTGATATTCATTCTTTAGGGGTTAATAAGTTAAAAAAGGTGTACTTTTTGAAAGAGTACCATCCCAGCGACTGATTTTGTGCTTTTTTCTGACATTGTAGGGACCATAGAGACTTGGGGCTGGGCTATTTTGACTAACCAATGACCCAGAACACTCCATTCATAATACCCTAGCACTGTTACGGTGTCAAATGACTCTTGCATTTGTTTAGAAATGTTCAAATCTAGTTTAACGTGTTATTTTATCCCTTATTACTGTTATTCTAATGCATACTTCTTCTTTGAAATGCTGTATAATATCTGTCCTGCTTGTGCATGTTCATAGATGCAGTACTGGAATGTCTGGGGGTCAGGTGGGAGCTGCATTGCTCTGTCCTCAGCGGTTCAGACACGTTATCTGAGTTGTATACCAACAGCAAAAGACAGAGAGATGTTCAGCTACAAGAGAGAGCTGGTAGGTTCCCATCTATATGCTGTAGAGATATAGTGTATAGTGTTTTGTTTTGGCTTATTTTGGTTTGTTTTGGTAGCGCCAGTAGCTCACTGAGTGTCACCATTTGACGTAATAGTCCAAAATATGCATAAAACGATTAGGTTTTTTAAAATAACATAAATCTTTAATGGATTTCCTGCAGTATATTTCAGTAAAAGACATCATTTACGTTATATTAAGCCATACAATTCATACAATTAATACCCAGGGTTACTTTAAAGCATTATTACATAGCAAATTAGTCAGTAGTGTACAATTTCAAAAATGATGTTTGCCTGAAGATGTAACTATAGCAACAGTGTGCTGCGTAAACGCTCTCAGGTAGGATCAGTATCTGTTTCTAAACTGAAAATGTGTAATCGTTTGAGCATCCCACCAAGCTTGACACAGCAATATTGGCTCAACCAATGACATGAGGATCTATTTGACTAACCAGTGGGAGAGGGGAGACTTCTGGAAACTTGTTTAAAAACAGTCATTATTCTTACAATTCTGTTTGGTGACACTAGTGGTAATAACACACATTACCTCTAAAATAACCTTTAAAAAATTAGTTGACACCATCCAAAACTCATTGAGCACATGGGACTGTTTATTTATAAAGAAGTTCATTAAAATAGCCATAAAATATGCATAATAATAGCTTGTGAACCATTATTTTGTAATAAATAATTAAAACGGGAAGATTCCATTATAGTCATCATAATAAATAGACTGCTTCAGATATAACCTATAAATATTTTACATGTTTATCTTAGAATTTGTAGAATGGACATTAAAAAAGAAACAGGTCAAGAGAGAAATTCAGGCCTTCTGTTTTGTTTGTGATGCTGCAGCCTTTAAAGACAGCAGAGTTAATAGGTCTCAGTGTGGAAGAGGACTGGTTTACAGGAAGTGGCACCCCAGCGGCCCTTTGATCCTCAGACTGCCTGTCAAAGACGCCTCCATCAATAAAGAGTGTAAGCGCTAAAAATATGTCATATTTATTATATTAAAGCGGTAAATAACAAGCTGTGTCATCATCACTATCATTGATGCTATCATTGATGTTGACTGATGAGGGGATGCACAGTGACATTTAAGGAGAAACACAGTTACGTAAGAATCTACGCTTTGTTCTAGCTTTGTCTTTTGCCCTGCGGACCCTGTACGACCCCGAGGAACGTCCCAGTGAGTGGGGAGAGGCTGTGCTTTCTACTGCTGCATTATTGGGAATGTCAAACCTCTTCCAGGAGTGAGTATCGACAGCTTCAAATCTGTTCTTGCACTGCATGGCAGGTTCAGTACAAGATGTCCAAAACGCAAGCAAATGCAGTCACTGTCATATACACATACAGTGCCCTCCACAAATATTGGCACCCTTGGTAAATATGAGCAAAGGCAGCTGTGTAAATAATTCTGCATTGTTTATCCTTTTGGTCTTTCATTTTAAAAAATCACAAAATTCTAACCTTTCATTGAAGTAAAACAATAGAAAGTTTGGGGGAAATCTCATTATTAATTTTTTTTTTCTCTAATTCACGTTGGCCACAATTATTGGCACCCAATTATTGCAACGTCCTTTTCCCAAGATAACAGCTCTGAATTTTTTCCTATAATCCCTGGTGAGTTTGGAGAACACCTGACAAGAAATCAGAGACCATTCCTTTAGAATCTCTCCAGATCTTTCAGATTCCCAGTTCCATGTTGGTCCTTCTCCTCTTCAGTTCACCCCACTCATTTTCTAAAGGGTTTAGGTCAGGGAACTGGAACGGCCATGGCAGAAGCTTCTTTTTGTTCTCAGTGATGCATTTTTGTGTTTGTTTTTGATCATTGTCCTGATGAAATATCTAAACACGGCCCATTTTAAGATTTCTAACAGCAGTCAGGTTTTTTTTCTCTTAGTATTTGATAGAATCCATGATGCTATGCATCAAAACAAGATGTCCAGGGTCTCCGGCAGAAAAATACGCCCAGGACATTAAAGACCCAGCAGTTTATTTAAATGTGGGCATGGGGTACTTTTTATCCCTTTTTGCACCAAACCCATCTTGAGTGTTTGCTGCCAAAAAGCTCTTTTTTTAGTTTCATCTGACCATAGAAGCCAGTCCTGTTTGAAGTTCTAGTCTTATCTGACAGCTAAACATGCTGGAGTTTGTTTTTGGATGAGCAAGGAGGATTTCTCTTGAAACCCTCCTAAACAACATGTGGTGATGTAGGGGCTATTTGAATTTTTTTTTTAAGGCTTTTTGGCCTCAAGACTCAACTAATCTCTGCAATTCTCCAGCTGTGATCCTTGGAGAGTCTTTGGCCACTCAAAGTCTCCTCCTCACCATCCGTTATGACGATATAGGCACACGTCCTCTTCTAGACAGATTTGTAACATCTTTAGTTGATTGGAACTTCTTAATTATTACCCTGATGGTGGAAATGGGAATTGTCAATGCTTTAGCTCTTTTCTTACAGCCACTTTCTATTTTGTAAAGCTCAGCAGTCTTGTTCTGCACATCAGAACTAAGTTCTTTGGTTTTACTCCTTGTGATGGACAATTAAGGGAAATTTGGCCTTTGTGTTCCTCATATTTATAATCCTGTGCAACAGGAAGTCATGGCTGGAGAATTGAATGTTCCTAGTCACCCTGGTGTGCTAAAAAATATGTAAATATGAGTGGAAATATACTTCAGAGATATAAAAATTTCTAGGGGTGCCAATAATTGTGGCCAACGTGAACTGGAGAAAAATATTTATTTCATAATGAGATTTTCTCCTCACTTTCCATTGTCTTACTTCAATGAAAGGTTATAATTTTGTGAATTTTTTGAACGAAAGATCAAAGGATAAACAATGCAGATTTATTTCCACAGCTGCCTTTGTCCATATTTACCAAGGGTGCCAATATTTGTGGAGGGCACTGTATACAGCAATCAAAAGTTTGGAATAGTTATGATTTTTTTTTAAAGGACGACACTGAAGACTGGTATAAATGCTGCTGAAAATTCAGCTTTGCCATCACAGGAATAAATCACATTTGTGACCCTGGACCACAAAACCAGTCTTAAATAGCACTGGGTATATTTGTAGCAATAGCCAAAAATACATTGTATGGGTCAAAATGATACATTTTTCTTTTATGCCAAAAATCATTAGGATATTAAGAAAAGCTATTTTGTCAATTCCCTACCGTAAATATATCAAAACTTAATTTCAATTAGTAATATGTATTGCTAAGAATTTAATTTGGACAACTTTAAAGGTGATTTTCTCAATATTTAGATTTTTTTGCTCCCTCAGATTCCAGATTTTGTATCTCTTTGTATAGCTGTACCTCGGCCAAAAAAACCATACATCAATGGAAAGCTTTTTATTTTTATTTTTCAGCTTTCAGATCTATAAATCTCAATTTTATATTGTCCCGTACGACTGGTTTTGTGATCCAGGGTCACATTTTTAAGTTGTTAAGTTTTAATAATATTTCACAATATATTGGTGGTTTGAATGAAAAATTAAAATTTGCAAAATGTATTTTTTAAGCCATGCTGTTTACAACATATATTTAGTTTCTACATATATTTTGACCTGAAAACAAAAAATCTTAGGTTAGGAAAGGTTTGACAAAAGGTCAAGTATTACATGTCTCCTACAAATAATGAAAGTAATGTGTCATATTAAGTAATAATGACTGATCCAGTAGTGCATAAGCCCACACCCAGGTCTCTAGAGAAGTTTGTGTTGTCCAGTCTTAGACTGATTCATATCCTGGATGTTGGGTGGAACTGGTTGTGAATTTTGGCACTGCAGTCAGTCACTGTATTTATTTGAAAGATATTTTTCGAATAAGATCAACCATGTTCCACCCAACGGATTTTGAACTACACATTCATTACATAACAGTCAATTTCTCCCTTGGTGATGGGTGCGCGAATTTGTAATCGTTAATGCAAATTCATTTTTACCCAGTCACGAATGCATGCGTGTTTTGTTTCAGAATTTTTTTCAGCAATAATCCAGACATATATGAATACACAGTGTTGTATGGTATATTAAATATTCTGTACTGCATGTGATTGACAGGTGTCTTAAGGATATGTTGACAAATATCTCATCTGCGACTGTGTGCAGCTTTCATAAAGCCTCTTGCAAGGTAACTACTATTATCACTATTATTATTAATGTATTGTTCCTTTGTACTTTAAATGGCCAATAGGGGGAGCTCTGTATTCAGTCTGTAAACGTCTATAAATCTCATTCTGTGTCTTTCAGTTTAAAGAGACTATTCTCCAGAGAGCATGTGAGCGCTGGTTGGAGCTGTTTCTAGTGACTGAACTTTCCTGCCACATAAAACTCATAGATTTGCCCTTTGACCTCCTGCTGAAGACCCTGCTTAGTCCAAGGTCTCATACTTTTCTCTTCTCATTTTGACCTTTTAGTGGCAAATCACATTGAGAGGCACTTGCATCAGGATTTTGTTTGATTGCATTGCTTTTGCATAAAGAAGATGAAGCCTATTTATACGATCATTAGGATGTTTTGCATCATGACATTTTTCCTTCCAAAGCATTATTACTGCAGTGCATCAGGATGTTTTATATTCGCGTTTGTTTGCAATTCCCTTTATTCTCAATGGTAATTTCATTAGATTCTCATTACTGTTATATAGTCATAAAATCATCCTTTCTGCAATGTTTTTTTTTTATTTACATCAACATAAAGTAAATACATTACATCAAACACTACCATGATGCATAGACCTAAATATTGTACAGCTTAATCTATCTTTATTGTTATGTTTTTATTTATTTTGCTGTAGTGTAAATGGGTGAAATGTGATTTTCCATTTTCACTCTGTAAAACACTTAATGGTCTTAAAATATGCTTTTATTGTGTTAAAATATAAATAATTTCTTTTGATTTTGGGGTGACATTTGGCTTGGACATTCTTTACAACACTTTATAAGTTTTTAAAGTACTTTTCTGTACTTCAAGTCACCTTCTGCATGCATAATGACTATTAAAACACATCAAAAATGAGCAGATGGAGTAAATCAGCAGGAAACTAATAAGGTTTCTGTGTCTAGGCTGTTCACATCTAATGAGTATGAGGTCTTGAGAGCAGTGCTGAACTGGCTGTATCTGCAGTTAAACCCCCTCAGACAGACCCTACCAGCACATAGTACCATCATCACCTTCTTCTCCAGGTACATAACCTCCTTTATGCAATTTACAGCTATCTGCAAAAACACAGTACATGTGATCCATTAGTATAATTCCATGCAGTAAAAACCCCATTTACGGAGGACATTACAATAATTCAGTACACTATACGTTCTTTTTAAAATGACCTTGATACTGCTTAGCTAGTTTCATGCACATATGCTGTTTTAATGGCATCCCTTCATCAAATATCTGTCTGTTTTAGGGAGACGGCTGTTTTCTTGGAACAGCCTCAGGGTCAAAAATACATTACTATCTTTCAAGCTCTTCGCATGCATGGCATTACTGAACGTAAGTTTTTGATGCTTCACGATGAAAATGATTCACAAGCTCACAACTTGACAAACATCATCTACAAAACAAATCATGCATCTTTGTCCCCAAACTCTGTACGGCTCATTGCTAACTTAACTGAAAACAGACAGTTTGGCAGAATGAATGTGTATTTCTCCACGAGAGAGTGTCCAGACAAACAGTACGTCCCAGCTACAGAATCACGTCATGGCCACAGTCAGAACCTAATGCACTGGACCTCCAACGCCCACACAACATTTGACCTGCCCCCATCAAACAGACATGACAACATTATCACCTATTCAGAAATATTTCACAAACACAGTCATACTACTGATGTGGCCTATTTTTTTTCTGATCTTAAAGGGATAATTGCTCAAAAAAGGAACATTTTGTTATAATATACTCACTATTATGTCATTTAAACTTGTATGGCTTTCTTCTTACTTGACTTACTACTTTTTTCCCCATTATTCGTCTATATTTTGACATTTTTGTGGGGGCCATAAAATGAAAGCCAGATTCTTTTAAGTAAAGGGGTGTGTAGACTTTTGCAGCGAATGGGTGCCATCAGAATGAGAGTTTAAACAGCTGATACAAATATTGCAATACAATCCACAAGCAATACCTTAATGAAGAAACAAATTAATTTACATGTTGGATCCTCTGCAGTAAATGGGTGCCGTCGGAATGAGAGTTAAAACAGCTGATACAAATATTGCAATAATTCACAAGCAATACCTTAATGATGGATTTGTTTCTTACAAACACGTAACTTTTCACTTCACAAGACGTTCATTGATGGAGTCGTGACAATTGATTGTGGATTAATGGTATGTTTTTATCAGAAGTTTGGACTCTCATTCTGACAGCACCCATTCACTACAAAGAATCCATTGGTGAGCAAGTGATGTAATGCTGAATTTCACCAAATCTTTTCTGATGATTTACATATTGGATGGATCCTCTGCAGTGAAAGTGTGCCATCGGAATGAGAGTTTAAACAGCTAATACAAATAATGTAATAATCCACAAGCAATACCTTAATGATGGATTTGTGTGTTACAAACAAATTGCTTCACAAGACATTAATTGATGGAGTCGTGACAATTAATTGTGGATTATTAGTTTGTTTTTATCAGAAGTTTGGACTCTCAGTCTGACGGCACCCGTTTACTACAGAGGATCCACTGTTGAGCAAGTAATGTATCGCTAAATTTCATCAAATCTGTTCTGATGAAGAAACAAATTCATTTACATATTGAATGGATCCTCTGCAGTGAATGGGTGCTGTCACAAGCAATACCTTGATGGATTTGTTTCTTACAAACACATAGCTTTTTGCTTCACAAGATGTTAATTGATAGAGTCGTGACAATTGCTTGTGGATTATTGGTATGTTTTTACATACCATTCGTTTTAAATACCATTCACTGTAGAGTATCCATTATTGAGCAAGTGATGTAATTCTAAATTTCACCAAATCTGTTATAATGAAAAAACAAACTCATTTAGATTTTGGATGGGTCCTCTGCAGTGAATAGGTGCCGTCGGAATGAGAGTTCAAACAGCTGATAATAATATTGCAATAATCCACAACCAATACCTTAATGATGGATTTGTTTCTTACAAACACATAGCTTTTTGCTTCACAAGACATTAATTGATGGAGTCGTAACAATTACTTGTGGATTATTGGTATGTTTTTATCAGAAGTTTGGACTCTCATTCTGACGGCACCCATTCACTGCAGAAGATCCATTGATGAGCAAATGATGTAATGCTAAATATCACCATATCTGTTCTGATGAAGAAACAAACTCATTTACATATTGGATGGGTCCTCTGCAGTGAATGGGTGCAGTCGGAATGAGAGTTCAAACTGCTGATAGAAATACTACGCTTCACAAGACGTTAATTGGAGTTGAGACAATTGTGGATTATTAGTTTGTTTTTGTCAGAGGTTTGGGCGCTCATTCTGACAGCACCCATTCACTACAGAGGATCCATTGTTGAGCAAGCAATGTGTTGCTAAATTTCACCAAATCTATTTTGATGAAGAAACAAACTCATCTGCATGTTGGATAGATCCTCTGCAGTGAATGGGTGCCTTCAGAATGAGAGTTGATACAAATATTGCAATAGTCCAACAACCAATACCTTAATGATGGATTTGTTTCTTACAAACACATAGCAAGAAACACATAGCAAACAAGAAACAAAACTCATACACGTTGGGTGGTTTAAGAGTAAATTTTCAGCAACTTTTATTTTTGGGTAAACTATTCCTTCAACTACACACTGTACTTGTTGGGAGAAGTAGCTTAGCACTGGAAAAGCTACAATGTTTTGGAAATAACACTACTGACAAATGTACTTGCTTAAGTTAGAAGCATTGCTACTTTTAGTTTACTACCAAACACTATATTTATGTTGTTTATGTGTTTTCATGTCTCAGGGCAGCATCTGCAGGAGCTGCAGAACATCAGAGTTCTTCCTGAATCCTGGCTGCTGCATATCCTGTCCAATCATTACCACACTGTGAGCATCTGTAGACACCACAAACACAACACTACATTCAACCCACCCACCACTCCAGATGTAGCGCCATACATTATTCACATGCTGCTTGTTTCAATATAAGTTGTATTGATTTTTTTGGCACCAGGTGAAAACTAATTCATTAGCTGCAGGGTTTATCTGTATGTTTTTTTCCATAGCTGTACAGCGGGGGCGACATGGTCGTGACTGACTTCTCCAAACAAGCTATCCGGTTTGGAATGATGTTTGATAGGGTGCGGTACACTTTCCGACACTTTAACACTGATGCGTTATGGCCATTCCAAGGCCTTTCAGTCCTTCAGTCACTTGCAATTACTGTTGTTACAATATGACAAAGTCAATCCATGCTTTTTTTTCATGCTCATGTTCTTTTACTTGCTTGTAAGGCAGTATTTTGTGTGTTCTGTGTTTTTCCCTGTGTCACCGTACAGGAACAAGAGTGCTGCACTCAAACCATCAGCCTCTATGGATTTTACTTTCTTCTCCAAGTTGCTAAAATGGGCGAATCAGATACATACAGCTTCTCCATTGAGGTTAGAGCACTCACAACATCATATATGCTTATGAAAAAGAAGTGTGCATAATTGTATTGAATGTGCACTTCAAATGTTAAAACTGTATTTAAAATCTATAGTTGTAGATAATATAATATTGCTGAAATATAAAGCCATGTAATTGTATTTAAAGAGAGGACACTTTTACATGACTGCAATTCTCAACACACAAAACGCACTTTGATATAATGTCAAATTATGTGTTGCTTATCATGTTTTGATGTATTGACTAACATACTTGTAAAGTTCTTGATGCAGTGTGTTATTTGATAAAGTTAACATATTTTAAATATAGTAAATTGTGACTTCATTACAAATGTGTAATAACAAATATATTTATAGCATACAAGTTTCAATGGAAATGACAAGTGTATTTTGTTTTGCCGTAAATGCTTGTCAGTATATTCAGCAGTGCAGTTTAACCACATATTAAGACAATAAAAGCAATTGTGAAATTACATATAAAGATGTATTTAAGTCATACTTTAATAGGATCCAAAAAGCATATATAAATTTTAACTGTAATTATTTTTCTTATTAAGTCTCTTACATTACACAAGATATTACATTCAGTTTGCACTTAAGTATAATCTTTTGAAGTAAATTATTACAATAAATACGCTTTTTAAAAGTATTCTAAAGTGTACTTCTTCTTCACAAGAGTATGTCTAACAAGGACTTATTATGTCTTAAGTATCCACCAGATGGCACTTTGCTATTAATGTATTTCATTTGCTATGTATTTAACTGGTGTTGCATAAGTTTTAAGATGCAGTTCACCCACAATCTTGTCATCATTTATGCATTCTCAAAAACGCCACAAAACTAACAAAAAAATATTCCATACGTAAGCTTTTTGTTAGAAATTGAAGTCATTACTGGTTTTTGCATGTTTCATCATTGTAGTCAAAACTACCTACAAGGCTTTACACACCACATGCATGGGCCGGTTGCATAAACTGCTTAGACTTAAAAAGCTGGTCATCTATTTATTTATATATTATTATTATTATTAACTTTTTAAAGTCACTTATAAAAAGGGAGAATGGTCTAATTTGAATCCAAAAAGTAAGTCTGATTACCTCTTTGCTAACTACTAGTTGGTCAAACTAGTTCTTAAATGAGACGTTCACTTCTAGAACAAAAATTTACAAATAATTTACTCACCCCCTTGTCATCCAAGATAGTCATGTCTTTCTTTCTTCAGTCGTAAAGAAATTATGTTTCTTAAGGAAAACATTTCAGGAATGTTCTCCATATAGTGGACAGCTATGGCTATTTCAAAATGCAGTTTAAATGCAGCTTAAAAGGACTCTAAATGATCCCAGTCAAAGAAGAAGGGTGTTATCTAGCGAAACGATTGGTTATTTTTTTTAAAAAAATTAACAATTTTTATACTTTTTAACCTCAAATGCTCAGCTTGTCTAGCTCTGCGATGAGCTTGTGTACTCTGTGTAATCCGGGTCAATACAGTTAGGGTAGGTCGAAAAACTCCCATCTCAACTTCAAAATCATCCTACATTGATGCAGAAGTACCAACCCAGTGTTTACAAAGTGAACGTGCAAGGAGGGTCAAACACTCTTTACCAAAAAAGGTAAAACAGCAATATAGGATGATTTTGAAGATTTTGAGAAAGTGAGATGGGAGTTTTTCAACCTACCCCAACTGTATTGAACCGCAGGTGCACAGACTACGCATATACATCACAGAGCTAGACAAGATGAGCATTTAAGGTTAAAACGTATTTAAATTGTACATTTTTAAAAAAAAAAAAAAACAATTTCGCTAGATAAGATGCTTCTCCCTTGGCTGGGATCATTTAGAGCCCTTTGAAGCTGCATTTAAACTGCATTTTGGAAGTTCAAACTCACGGGCAGTGTTGGGCAAATGACTCTGAAAATGTAATTAAATTACTGATTACTGATTACTCCTTTTAAAAGTAATCAAATTACTGTTCTGATTACTTTATTTCAAAAGTAATTAGTTACATTACTAGTTACATTACTTTTTTCTGTACATCCACGAAATTTACATGAAATATTAAGTTTGTGTGTTGCCCATCCCAGCATAAACGCTCCCAATAAAATATTTGTTATTAAAGCATTGATTCTCTGATTGTCCGCATTCCAGAAATCAACATTGTTTAACGCTGCAAAACGTGTGTTATAAATAAAAACTCTGCCTATGCTTATTATTGTGCGTGTTAATCGTTTTTGTTTTATATTAGTTGTTCTTGTTGCTTTTGTGCAATACATGAATAGCAATTCATTTGTTTAAATACTTTATGTTTAGATATTTCTATTTTGCGGGAGTCCCGCAAAACATTTTTTCTATTGCTTCCCGTGCACACATTAGTCCAGTGCCAGTGGATTAGAGACCTACACTCCCACTGGACTCGACGCAACAGAGAGCAGCGCGGGACAAGACTCGGGCAGAGACTCATGTAAAGACAATAGAAATTGATGCGTCGCCCTCCTCTCCTGGTACGTTCTCAAGAAGTTTTCAGGTTTTTTTAATTGGATATGGAGTTTTTCAGGGTTGAAAAGGGTTTCTTCCCCTCTATTTGACAACGCACGATAATGTGAAGAAATAAACTCAAAATAATGATTACAGAACGCATACTTTCCTCTCTCCATGCTGACTTTGTTTTCATTGGTAGTATCCGCCTCACAGGCGCTTACCAGTCAAAGTAGGTCTCAGGTAGAGGACGTCGCGTG
>JAHKKF010526550.1:0-20525 GCA_019740295.1 Labeo calbasu
AGCTTCACTTACAGCAGAAGTGAGTATAAGGTTTTTTTTTATGAATCTTTGCGATCGCCTTTCCTAATAATGTGCTAGTTAGCAAGTTTAGTGGCTAAGTGCGGCAAAATGCGGCTAAAGTAAACAGGCTCGTCACTCCACAGAGAGAAGAGAGGGGCGGGGAAGCAGAGCTCATTTGCATTTAAAGCAGCCTTGACCAGAATGAGATGATTTTTGCAGAGCTGATTTTGGCAAGGTAAAAAGGGTATTGTTATACACTCTAGAATTTTTTAAACAAAGTATATTATAGACTTTTCATTAAGACCCTAAAGAATCATATCAACTTATGGAAAATGGGCATCCGATGACCCCTTTAACTTTCGACTCATTGTCGCAAAGGGGCGCCAAAGAGTTAGAAAACTCAAAACACTAATGTAAGAGCTAGATCTGAGGTCACAAGAAAAAAACAAACAAACAAGCAAAAAAAAAACAAAATCGTAGTATCATAGAAATGGCTATAACTGTGCAACCATTTGTCCTTTCAAAATGACGGTCTTGGTCCAACGTGCCACAAGTGTTTGCAAGGACATTTGTGTATCTCAAAAAAAACATGGCCACCACTGGCCAATTCACAGCCCCAGGGGTCTGAGAGATATTTGAAAGAAATCCCCCTGGGGGGAGGCAATATCATATTTTTCAAGAGTTTTACCATTTACTGCACTGTTATTCTTCTCGGTATTTCCCTATAGCGGCTAACGAAGCGGAAGTCTCGTCCATAGGCTTACTTATGCATTTGAAAAATAATGTAGTGTACACTGTATTGAGAGTGTGCAGTATTGAGTAAGTAGTACCCCTTTATGAAACATGCAGAAGATAAATAAATGACTTTTCAGATCTGCTTTTCTTGAAATTTTATTTCTAAATGCAAATGATTAAAAAAAACTGTATGCTTTAAATAAATCAGTTTCACTAAATGGTTTAGATCCCTAATGTACAGCCCAGAATCCTTTGAGACGTCAGCTATAAAAAAGGAAAAAGCCTGAAGTGGGAGGTTAAACACAATACAGCCCACTTCAACGTTCAGTGTGTGCTTTAGTTGAGCACAGAAGATTTAAACAGAATAAAGCCGGGCAGATACACGCATATACAATGAAGAGATGGCGACCTGGAGACGGACATGCGCTCATTTGACACAAACATTCATATTCTTACATATACAAACATACATACAATCTGTCCAATGCACAAAACAGTCGCTGAAGACACAGGACGCTTATTAAAGAACCTGTTTGTTCGGGACTAAAGAGTTGGGGGGGAGAAGAATAACATCAAATATCCTAGGTATAGAGTCTGTTTAGAAATCCCATTCATCTCATTTTTTTTTGCTTGATGTGACCAGTAAACTCTTAAGCCCAAACTTTGTGATGACAGGAAATGACATCATCTTGTTTCCAACTTGTTTCTGAAGTCTTTCCGCTGGTTTGTCTGACATGATGTCCCAGTATCAGTCCAATACGCCGACTGTACTAGGACATGAATGCTAGGCTCGTCCCATCCCTCCCTCCCTGCTCTGAAGTCTCCTGGGCTGTTGACTGACATCCTCTCTTCTACAGGTTTCTATAACAGCAGACAGCCAGTCTTTTTGCCACGTTTCCTCGCTTGCAGCGCAGCCCTGGTGGCCATCTCAAACACCTCCCTCACGCCATCTTTCGTCTTGGCAGAGCATTCTAAATAACCAAAGGCGTTGATTCGATTGGCCATGTCTCGCCCCTCCTCTGGCTTCACGGGCTCCTAAATGAAGAAATATTTCAAAGATATTATTACAAGCATGTCTAAGTGACTACCCAATCCACCTTATTTTTCCCGTAAGAGCGGGAAAATTTACAATTTTTTCCTATCCTTCATTAAAATAAAATAAATGTTAGAATAACCAAGCCTACAACAGGGTTCATACAGATACTGTAAAATGAAACTCCAAGACGTTCAAGGACTTTTCAAGCATTCATGATCCATGCTCCAAATCTCCGATGTGAATCAAATGATTCGCAATCCACACTCTGAAGTCCCGATCTGAATTGAATTTAGATCGGGACTTTAAATTGCATAGCGCGAATCATTTGATTTGAATCATTCAGTTCGCTAAATGATTCACAAACCTGTTCCGATCTAAATCAAAAGATTCACGATACGCACCCCAAAGTTCTGACCTGAATCAAATGATTCTCGATACGTGGACCGATTGGAGCGTTTCGAAATTGTAGGGCTGCACGATTATGACAAAAATCCTAAATGTCGATTACTCCCTTGAAATTGTAATTGCGATTATTAAATTACGATTATCACAACTTATTGAATGATGTTTTGAATAGCTTTATACCATTGTTTGAAGCACTGCATGTCACCTTTTTATATAGTTTCTTCTTTAAATATATAAAAAAGTAAAAATTTAAACTGTAGGAAAAACACCCCCACACCCACATTTTAGGCAAGCATAATAATGTAAGTGTAATTGTAATCACAATTAGAAATTCGATTAATTGTGCAGCCCTACGAAATAGTTAATTATTTAGCAACGCAATGTTTTAACTGATTCTGAGTTTCGAAAAGCTTTGTTTCACCCATCACTACGTGCTTTTTAAAATCGTTGCGAGTAATGTTGAAAGTGTATAATTAATGGCTCTTTTAATTTGGTCTGGTTTTTGCTAGTGAATCGCTTGAAATGAATGATCAAGTTAGAAGTTAGAATCAATCAGAGCGGTTCGAGCGTAAATGACTCAATTAATTTGGTTAATCTCTTCCTCTATTCACATCTTCAGCCATGTTTACACAACACAGTTTTACTACTCGCTTAGCTCTATTGTTTTCTGACATTAACTGAAATAAGCATGATGTTTTTTGAATTGCATGAAAGTTTGCGTGAGAACGTATGTACTTATTGACAAAATTAAACACTTATTTCATAGATACATTGTCTTTCAATAATTCAAGCACTTTTCAAGTACCTCTTTAGGAATACTGCTATTTCAAGGGTTTTCCATGCCTTAAATTTCAAAAAGTAAAATTCAAGTACTTCAAGCACTTTAAGCACCTTGTACGAACCCTGTTACAATGAAAACGGATGTGACTGATACTTCCACCTATTAAAAAACATTTCAAAATATCATTAAATTAGTCCATACAACGTTGTTTGTTATAAACCATATAGTTTCAAAGGCTGAGCAACTGACTGAATTTTGGTATAAATTACCATCAATTTTTGTTGTATGGAAAAGAGCAGCTTGGACATTTTCCAGTATTTAAAGAAGTAATTCACCCAAAAATTAAACTTTGCTGAAAATGAACTCACCCTCAGGCCATCCAAGATGTATACGAGTTTGTTTCTTTATCAGAGCAAGTTAGGAGGAATTTAGCATTGCATCACTTGTTCACCAGTGGATCCTCTGCAGTGAATGGGTGCCGTCAGAATGTGAGTCCAAATAGCTGATAAAAACATCACAATAATCCACAAGTAATTCACACCACTCCTGTCCATCAGCGAAGTGACATTTTTAACTTCAAACCATTACTTCTGGGTAAAAGATTTCTCCATTAAAAGCAATATTATGCACAGACTTGTGGATTATTGTGATGTTTTTATCAGCTTCTATCCTTTTCTGATGGCACCCATTCACTGCAGAGGATCCAATGGAGAGTGATGTAATGCTAAATTTCTCCAAATCTGCTACGATGAAAAAACAAACTAATCTACATCTTCGATGGCCTGAGGGCGAGTAAATATTCAGCTAACGTTTATTTTTGGGGGAACTATTCCTTTAAGAATCATAATTTTTACTAAGTAAAAAGGCCCTGCCTGTTTCATTTTGGCAAGTTCCCTTCGTGTGTGCTCATCATTTCGGAGATCCTTTTTGTTGCCAACGAGGATGATGGGAACATTCGGACAGAAATGCTTCACCTCTGGTGTCCACTTTTCTGGAATATTCTCTGTGATGAATTAAAGGAGAGACAGTGATAATTGTATTAACCATATTTCAAATATTTTATTTGCATTATTTTTAAATTATGACAAGCATTTAATGGCTTAACGGAGTGAGTCATTTTTTATTGTTTAAGAAAGTTCATAAAAGCTAAAGCTGAAAATGAAACTCCATCCTTGTATGTTATCTCAGTTTCGTAGGAATTAAATGTGCATGTCTGTTTACATTTTAAAAACAAGATCATTCTTGAAAATGCAGTTGTTGTGCTGGTAGCTAAATAGCTGTGTCTTCATTTGTCACTTTGATGTGAAAAGCACCATTTTCAGACCACAAGTGAAGGTGTCATGATTCAGTTCATTAGAACATTTTATTTATTCTTAGCTGACTGGTTTTACCGCTACGAGAAACACTCTTAAGGTGGTGATAAAACGGAAGTATTCAAGAATAACAAAGTATAAGAAAACAGACTGGGTGAATTTTCATTTCATGCTGACTTCAAAGTTGTCATGAAACATAAATATTGACAGATCTCTTCTTCTGTACTGTGACGTACATCCAATTATAATGAATAATCAAAAAAAAAAAAAACATCGGTTGTTTACTGGATTTTGGAATGTGAGCGTTTGAGAAGAGGTTCATGAATGAAAACTTGCATTGGCGGGATTAAGCAGACTAAATTATTATTTCACCAGAAATTTAAGATATTCCGATTAAAAATTATGCGGTCAAACATTAAGGGAAAAAAAACAGATGTGCACAAATTAATCGATTACAGTAAGATCAATAATATGCATTTAAAAAATGTATTAATTTAATTTTCATCTCATGCTGACTTTAATCTTAAAAATGTGGTATCTTTTTAAAATTAAGAATTAAAGTGTGACAACTGGGCTAGTAATAGCTAATTGTTTATGAGAACGTCTTACCCAAGCTATCAGGACTGTCGATGGAAAAGCACATAAGAATGACATCTGTGTCAGGATAGGACAGAGGTCTTAACCTATCATAGTCCTCCTGTCCAGCCGTATCCCATAAGGCAAGCTCTACCTGTAAGAAAAAGAGATACAGTACATGTGCTAAACTGTCTCAGACAAATAACACAACAACATTCCTCTCCTACACAACAATTTTGGCCACCAATAATTATGAATCACAGGTTTGTGTCTCATCTGTCTGGACTATGCTAATCCGGTCTATATCTATATGACTTTGGTGCATGTATAGCTTACACCAGTATAACTACATCTATGCAATGGGGCAGGACAAAATATTTAATATTCTTGTTGGTGATGTATTTTGGTATGCCAAGTTCACACTGATAGGTACCTTTATATATATATATATTAAAATAATTTTGTACAAAATGTGTGTATGTTAAAGTATTGTGGATTTTACAATGCATTCTTTCTTGGTGCCTATCAATGAAAATAATTACATAACATTCTTCCAATTGTTCACAAAATGTTTTCATACCTGTTTTCCATCGACCTCAATGTCTGCAACATAGTTCTCAAAAACTGTAGGCACGTAGACTTCAGGAAACTGATCTTTACTGAAAACAATAAGCAAACAGGTCTTTCCACAGGCTCCATCACCCACTATGACGAGTTTCTTACGAATGGCAGCCATCTGCAGAGGAGAAAGATGAGACAAATGATAAGCAAAAAGAGATTTACAGATTAGAAGCATTTTAAAAGATAAGGATTAAAAAGCAGCTTTTAATTTGGGGAAATGTAAGATTTAAGACAGATAGACAGACAGATAGATAGATATTAAATTCAAAAGTGATCTGTGAATCATTTCTACAGTCAACATGAACCGGAAACACAGCTGCGGAAGTATCATTTGACCGGAAGTTACAGTGCATCTGTATCGCTATGTTTAAAAAAGAAAGAAAGAAAAAAAACAAACTTTCCACAAATATTGACCAAACGATTAAGCCTATAACCATAAAACACCACATTAATGATTATGTATGTGTATTATTGCGTGTAAAGATCGATATACATTGATAATAAGAAACCGTCATGTCGTGAGGCCTGTGTTACCGCACCCCACAATCAAAACATTCACAACATTCATCCACACAAATAAGT
Source organism: Labeo calbasu (assembly GCA_019740295.1). NCBI lineage: Eukaryota > Metazoa > Chordata > Actinopteri > Cypriniformes > Cyprinidae > Labeo > Labeo calbasu. The sequence goes on from JAHKKF010526550.1 coordinate 6,050, forward strand.
CAATAACACAACATATATCATTAAGAACCACCCAAATTCATATACTAACATGGAAAACAAGATTTTTATTTATTTATTTTTTAAACAGGCTCGCCGTGCAAGCGATAAATGTGAAGTGTAAGGGCCGGTTAGCCAATAGCCTACATTTCTCAGAAAAGCACTGTTTTAAATCAACTTTAAATAGAAAAAGGTCGACACCCCATTACATAACTGTACAAAAGCTTTAAGAAACAAGTGTACAACATTATGTCATGCGCATTTATTTCACTATAATCCTTTAGAAAAGCAGTGCAAGCGAAATTGGCTATAAACAAAGATCAAACCGAGGTAAAAACAAAATAATGTTTTATTTAATCTACCGAAGCATTGATTTTAACACATGTCAGAGGATTTTAAACTGTGGATTTCATTAATCGTTTCAAACAGCCTCGTTAATTCATCTTATGTAAAAATAAAAGGCTGAAAGAAAAAGCATAGAAAGCAGATCGGATTTATATTAAGTTTAATCGTGATCATCTGAACTATTTTAACCAGTTTGCTCAAACTAGCTGCCATGAATCATCAGCACAAATTATGCAACTTGTGTGAAAAATATATATTTACAGTCACGGTGAGTTTCAGGCCGTTAAACAGAAAGGAAATCGAACAATCAGTGAAAATGCGCACGATCTCACGATTTCCTCACCAAACGCGATCTTCCATTGTCGTTAACTTTATGTATTTACACAAAACATTTAAAAACATTTACCGTTTTCTTTTTGTTGTGCTCCGGGGAAGTATCGGCTTTCCTGTCTTTTCCTGGCTGGTTTTAAAGTCCGCCCATCTTCAGTACTGCCACGAAACAACACCCGCCCATACACCCTACAGTCTTTTCATTACTTGCCTTCAACAACCGTAAGTTGTTATGTCCTGGGGCTGTCTTTTATTAAAACCAGCAGATTTTAACTGGTTTCTTTGTGTCAAATTAAAGCCGTATTTAAATATTAAATAATATTACAATTATTAAAATATGGTAAAACATTTTAAAACATGATGATCTGAACAAAGAATGAATCAGAAAAATCATATGAAGATTTATAATATTATAATATTGTGTACAAATATTTATTCACTATTTTCATCACAAGCAACAATTTTAAGGTTGAGATTGTAATAAAAAGTATCGCTTGTGCTCCTAAATGTTTTTATTGTCAATAGCGCATTTGTTGAATTATGCCAAAGTATTCAAATAATATTTTGTGTGTGTGTGTGTGTTTAGCACAGGCCTACATACAATTCTAGCTTTGAAATTACCCAAGGCAAGACAACTGAGTCAGTTTATTAATTTCACAAATCTTTATCATGTCATTTCCACCACAGAATAAATTGTGATTTCAGATGTGTAGGAGAAATATTCATGTAGCTTTTGAAAAAAATTACAAAAATGATATAAATTCAACTAGGTGCACCAAAAGTTGTTGAAAAACACGTTTTGCTTCCTCATACACACACACACACACGATTAAATGACGAGTTGTCTAAAGCTTTCCAAAATCTCCACAGCTGAAGAAGCAAATAATTATGAAAAATGTTTTTATAATATTTCAATAATCTCAGTAGTTTAACAACACTGCTAAAAAGGCGTCTTAAACAAGCCTATAAGTACAAGACATGCATGCATTGTAAACCAAATTACAGCAGTCATGTGTCTTACACATTCCTCACATTTGCACTAGTTAAAGTAGCAGTGTTATCTTGTGTTAAATGGTATTTTTTCCTCCTGCTGACAGAATCTGATGAATCCATAACATGGTTTTCTGTGTAATTTGCCATGTCATGTATCTCAGATAAAATAGTTTTTGGAGTTATTGACTATATGAATGTGCCCTATATTGGGTGATGGTGATATGATTCTCATTATGTATGTGTGTGCTTGTACTGTCGGATTTTAAAAGACTAAGACAATAATTTTTCTTACTATGTGTGTGTAGGACCATCATGTGAAAATCAGGGAAACATCCACTTCCAGGAAGACCAGTATAGATTGTAATTGAAAAATAGATCATTATTTTTCAAATCATCAGCAACAGGTTCTTTTAGTTTTCTTTTATTTGACCACAATAAAAAATACATTTCTGTTAAGAATATAAAAAACAATCATTACAAAACATCAACAATCTCTTAGTTATAAAAAGAAAGCCCTTCATATGAACACTATAAACATATCAGTATAAGAATATTTCTGCACAATATCACCTAACCAGTGCAAGCAAGTGGTAAGAACTGTTAATGAATAATTCAGATATAATCATATGACACTTACATATTCATTTGCAGGTCATTCACAGCATCCAAAATTAAAAATCAATCTATTTCTAAAGTAATTCACATTGTATGATTGTGCATTTTAAACCAAAATCAGCCCTTCCTCCTAATTCACAGTGTAAAAGCAAGCAGTCTGACATATAGCGCCTTCATCAAAATCATTTTTGATGTCCTTCATATATTAACTGCATACTCAGTGACGTACTGAATTTCTGGCAGCCTCTCAGTTCCAGCTGTGGCTTGTGAAGTTCTTCTGACGTAAAACCTGCCTGGATAACAGATTACATTAATATACTGTTTAGTTTACATAATCAGAAAATGAAACATGTCATCATATCATATTTTAAGGGTATTTAAATAACAAATACTGTTAAAATAGCTGAAACTGGTGCTAGGTGATTCTAATAAATAAAACTGCAAAACAGTGCTTACCATGCAAACAAGTTCAATGTGTTTCCACAATGTCAAGACTAAGGGATTGTTCTGATTCCTCCACTAAATGCATGTGAGTCTTTGTAGGTTTCTTTGCTCTCATTTGACACACGATCAACAGGACACCTTTTTGTTTTAAATCACACAAACACAATTATTAGATTCATAACTTATAAACCATTGTTCAAAAGTTTGAGGTCAGTTAGGCTCACTAAGGCTGCATTTATTTGATCAAATACATTACAGTAAAATATATGAATACAGTAAAAACAGTAATATTTTGAGATATTATTCTGATGTAAAATAACAGTTTTCAGTGCATTCATTTGATCCAAAGTAGAGCAACAACAGTAACATTTTGAAATAGTTGTACTATTTAAAAATAACCGCTTTCTATTTGAATATGTTTTAAAATGTCATTTATTCCTGTGTTCAAAGCTACATTTTCAGCGTCACATGATCCTTCAGAAATCATTCTAATATGCTGATTTGATGCTTAAGAAACATTTCAGATAATTATCAGTGTTGATATTGAACATTTTTTGTTAAATACTTTTAATGAACAAACAAACAGCATTTTAAACAGCATTTAAACAAATATATAAATAAGGTTATATAAGTAATAGCTTAATACATTTTTAGTTTAAAAAGTTTTTATTGTTTTTTCCCTTCATTATGATCCCTAGTAAAAAAATATGGATTTAAAATATATTTATTTAATGCTAAGTATACTACAAATACTTTTACATCTTATGTACTTAATACAAAATATGCTGAAATTGTACTTTCAGTGCACTAAACTGGCATATTTAAAGTCTGCTAAATTGGAATTAAACAAATTTTGTACTTAATGCACTTTAATTGTGCAGAAGTAGTGCTGAAGATATACTACTAAAGATATACTAAAGTATACTTGATTGTGCTAAAGCGGAGCTATTACATATATACTTTAGGTACACTTTAAATATTATCGGTCTTTAAATCCAAAATATTTAAAAATCATACAATCCTCGTCAATAGTGACATTAAAACATATTTTAGGCTTAATATTAACGATTGTACACAAGTTGTAATCCAAATAAAGTTATCAGTGTTGATATTGAACATTTTTTGTTAAATACTTTTAATGAACAAACAAACAGCTTTTACTTGAAATGTAAATCTTTTGAAACATTATAAATGTCCTTACAGTTATTTTGAATAATTTAACACATCCTTGCTCAATAAAAGTATTCATACATCTTACTGACCCAAACTTTTGTATAGTAGTGTGTTCTGATTCATATAGAATTTATTCAATGTTTGTGATGTAAAAATACATCGTCCAGTCTCAGTTTAATGCGCAGTTTCAGGTTGCAGACGCAAAATTGTAATTTTTGGATGAATTAAACAAATGTAAACTTTCTTCAAACATTGTGCTTAACATGAAATCACTCTCTTACCCAGCAGCCCCGGGATGGTGATGATTATGGCGGCGACGGCAAACATGTTCGGCTTTGCCGCTTGGTCTTTGCAGTATGCAGAATCATTGCATTCGCACACATAAAGCGTAAGGGTCTGCAGTGAAACCTGGCCTTGGCTGTCGGAGACATTAAAGATGAGTTCATGATCGCCCACATGTACGCTGCTGTCTTTAATCAGCTTCACAGATGTGCCTGTGAGGAAAACACAAAATGGAATTACACTGGAAACAGGTTCATTTGATTGCTATAATGTTAAACAAGATGATTTTTCTGTTACCATAGTTAGACTGAAGCCTCCATTTTCCCTGGATGTCTCCAGCCAGATCAAAGTATAATGGTGTGCTGTACAGGTCTGGGTTGAGAGCTGTAATGTCAGTTGTCTCATCTGACAGACACATGGTCAGTTTATCATACTCTAGTATCGGTCCAGTCTCCAATTTCTGCTTTACAGCCACTTGTCTCAAGAATACTGAGGGCTCAGTTGCATCTTCCTGAATAAACAGTGATTGAAATGAGCATTTATGTTAATCTGGAGTTTCCTCTAGAGTGATGGCTATTTATTCTCAACTCACTGATAATTTATTATACATGACAATCCTTAAAAAAACAATTCAAACAGCATCACTTGACTGAAATAGCAACACCTGATAAGCTCCGAAGGCAGAAACATTTTGTTTACTTACTATTTTTTCAACAAATTCTGGATTCGGATAGTTGGGTTTGTCGATGACATTCAGTATCACTGTGCTTGTGCTAGATAGCTGCATCTTCTCCCCATGATCCTTTGCTTCAACCAGAATAGTGTATGTTTGGGCCTTCTGCATTGAAAAAGGCACAGCGAAGTTTAATACTGTATCTGTGTCAGATGAGCTTTGACCTTTTGATCTAAAAAGCTAGCATGCATGGAAACTCCTGTTACAATCTAATACAAAATGAGATTTGGTTTTATGCTAAAATGGGACCCTGGACCACAAAACCAGTCATAAGTAGCACAGGTATATTTGTGGCAATAGGCAAAAATACACTACACTGTATGGGTCAAAATGAGCGATTTTTAATGCCAAAAATCATTAGGATATTTTGTACATTTTTGATTACTAATATGCTTAATTTGGACAATTTTAAAGTTTTTTTTCTCAATATTTAGATTTTTTGCAACCTCAGATTCCAGATTTTTAAATAGTTGTATCTCGACTAAATTTTGTCCTACTAAAACTGTTAAGATTGCTAATACATTGTTAAAAATTCGTTTCTGAAAATAAATAAGAGTGTGCATAATAAAGAAAAGAAAACAACAACAACAAAACAGTCAAATCTTTGGAAATCTACTCAAAAAATATCTAAATTAAGTAACTGTAATAATGACGTGATATAACTAATAAGTAAAATTATGATATAATAAAATATTTTTTTATGAATATTGTTACATGTTTTTATCATGTTTTTTTCAAATATCAATTACCAGTGAAGCAGTTTTGTTAAAAAAGAAAGAAAATTTAAATAAATAAACAAATATATAAATAAGGTTATATAAATAATAGCTTAATACATTTTTAGTTTAAATAGTTTTTGTTCTTTTTTCCCTTTATTATGATCCCTAGTAAAAAATACATTTTCTAAAATGGATTTAAAATACATTTTTTGTAATGCTAAGTATACTACAAATACTTTTACATCTTATGTACTTAATAAAAATATCTTGCAATTGTACTTTTACTGTACTAAACTGGCATATTTAAAGTCTGCTAAATTGGAATTAAACCAATTTTGCACTTAATGCACTTTAATTGTGCGGAAGTAGTGCTGAAGTCCAACTAAAGTATATTTCATTGTGCTATAGAGCTATTACATGTATACTTTAGGTACACTTTAAATATTATCGGTCTTTAAATGCAAAATATTTAAAAATCATACAATCCTCGTCAATAGTGACATTAAAACATATTTTAGGCTTAATATTAATGATTGTGCACAAGTTGTAATCCAAATAAATTTGAATTACAATTATTTTTATATTAGTAAGTCTCGAGTGATATGTCAGTAAATATGTTAATAGACTTGAACTATACTAGGGACATAAGGACAGTTGTATCACTTTGACATTGAAAAAAATCAAAATGATCTTTAAAATTGACCAAAAAATTAATTCTAATATTAAAATTAACAATTAATGCTCTTCTTAGAAGATGTGTGAATCATCATTGTGTTATTCATTGTGAATCCAATCATTGCTTGAATGTGTTTTTTTTGTTTGTTTGTTTTTTTAAATAAAATAATGGACCCAGACAAAGCTGGCATCATGTCATTGCTCCATATAAAATACTGATAACACTTTAATTTCTCAGTGAAAGGATGGATGTTAAAATAAATAAAATGCTACATGTTACCTCATAATCAAAGTGTCCCTTGAAAGATATGGTTCCTGTCTGATCTCCTTTTTTCTGATAAATGAAGAACTGAGTGATGGCCGTAGAGGGAGACACTGAGAGGATTCTCAAAGTGAACTCTGAGTTAGCTGTGCCAGACCGGTCAATGTCAGTTGCCATCACCGTGACCAGGGGCGTACCTTTGGGTAACGCAATACAAAAAGGATCAGGTGAAATGTTGCTCTTTCACCTGGAGACCAGCTGGTTTAAACAAGTTTTGCATATTAGAGCCAGTACCTTGTGGAGTTGACTCATCGACTGCGCGTTCATACACGTCCCGATTGAAAACAGGAGTGTGGTCGTTAATGTCCAGAATATTAATATCCACAACAAACCTTGTGTTTCCTTTTGATAAATTGATCTGCAAGTCAACAAAATAACAGTCAGTTTTAACCAAAATACTAATTTAACTTAGTCACTACTTACTGCAAGACTTACTCTCAGTCGTTTGTACTGCTCATAGTCAACTTTTCCGTGAACGTAAACTGTTCCGTTCCTGTTAATGGAGAGAATTCCTTTGGGATCTTGATCGATGCCCTGTCCGTGAACGGAGTATTCTTCGATAACTTTCTTCTCGATGTTTAACTATGAAAAATGGTGGGAACATTTAAAATGATTCATTTGGTTGTAAACAACTCGGACTTCTGTGCTCATACAAAGATTTATATTGCTTTCTTGTTTCAAGAATGTAAACTATCAGTGTTGCTATTAAGTGGCTGATTGCTATAAGGTTTCAGGTTTTAACCTACATCTCCCAGTTTGTATGGGAAAGGACCAGTCTGCTCCTCTTCCATAGACATTTCATCCACAATCCAGGCTCGCTTTTTGCGTATGTTTAGTTTTGATGGAGTTGCACGCTGAATGCAGACAAACTGGAAAAGAAAATATTACACAAACACTGCAATTTAACAATTCATAAAGTCAGTAATAAATTATTAAAGACATGACCTGTTAGCAATCATGTTCTGGAGGATATAAGAAACTTGTAACCAATAATAAGTTTGTTTTTACAGTGTCTTAACATTAATTGCTTGAAAAGTTTTACTTTTTGACAGCCCCTAAAAAAGTAATAGATTTAAAATAGTAGATTTAAAATACTAAACATAGTTTGAGTCAATTAACATATTTACTGACATTTCATTATATATATATGACATAGTTGTAATTAAATTTTATTTGAAGTACTACTTGTGCACAATGCACATTTCCTACTATTAAGTCTAAAATATGTTTTAATGTCACTATTGATGATTTTAGCAGACTATTTATTTATATATTTTGAATTTAGCCGACTTTAAATATACCAGTTTAGTATACTAAAAGTACAATTGCAGTGTGTTGTTATTACGTACATAATTTGCAAATGCATTTGCATGAAATAAATGCATTTCAAATACATTTTAGTATATTTATTTTTCACTAGGGGCATTGTGCTTAATGTCAATGCAACATATATTGAATATCTGCCACTGTTAATTTATTTCCAGTTTATAAAAATGATCTTCACACTTAAACATGCTTATAATGACAAAATATGTAAATATTTATCATCTTAAATGGAACATAGCACATAAAAGGCACTTTAACATTAGAAAACTAGCTAGAATTAGTGCTTAAAGTATTTGTTTTTACAAAATGAGTAAAGTTTTAACACTTAATTTTGCAGTGTCCTTTTATATGTACTTGCATTACAGTATTAAAAGTAAATAATGCATAAATTAATTATAAGCAATCACAAGCAACAAAACCTAATGCTATGTAAGTACGTTAATTAATATTGCTCAGTACTAGTAATTGTATAATTACGCTGTAACATGGACACCTAAAACTAACTCATCAAATTGAAAACTCTACTATTAAACTGATAAAATAAAATAATTTCTGTTACTTACTGCAACAAGGAAAACAATCGCAATAGTCTTCATTTTAAGCTGCGAGAATGATTCTCAGATTCAGGGACTTGTGAAAGTGCATGTGAAGCTGGTTGTGCTGCTCGTTTAAATAGAGCCAAAGTAGGACGATTTGACAAGATTTCTCTGGAAATCCATGAAATCATTTGAACTACTGCAGCACCCTATTGTCTGTTGACCTTTCTAAGGAACAGTGCATGAAGGATTCTGGCGAGAGTCCAGGCATTCTTTAACAGGACGGAAAGCAAGAATTTGAGATGCTTGTAAAACAGGTTGTGGTTTCAATTAAATCGAAAATAAAAATATTTTTAAAATGTTAAAATGAACGATCCATGACTTTACCTTGAACATAGAGTAAAAAAATAAATAATAACAGTGTTTATACTATCTGTAGCATGTTTACTGATGTATTCTAAAGAATGTGTTCAACTTCCTTTCCTTATGACTTTCGTACGTCAGATATTTTATGACTTAATTTATATCCTTCCAAGCAAATAACCCCCACTTCGCGTTGATAACTAAGCACAACACACTGCATCGAGTGTAGTAGTCAGTATGTAATATAATGTGTTTAATACTCTACTGAATTATGATTTCTACGGTGTAAAGCAATGAGGATTTCATCAGAACTCTGCCCAGTGGAAAAACAAATACGAATGTCATTGTTTTTTTTAAACTGTTAAATTGAACAACAACATGCAACTAAGATAACACCAGCATTTGGTCATTTGTGATCATCAGCTATTGTTTTCTAAATATAGTGTCAGATCAGAGGCCTTTGGTGAAAAGAAAAAGGCATTTATGGAAGTCAAAGAAGATGATCAGAGGATCATATATCTTTGACTTTGACTTTTTGAAAGAAGTATCAATACACAGTCAGAAAAAAAAAAAAAAAAAAAATCTTAGACCAAATCAGCTAAACAAACTTTACTTTCGTAATCAAAAGATTATTTAAATTAGATTTGAACAAATAATAAAAAAAAATGTTACTGGTGAATGGAATAAAAAATACTGTAAAAAAAAAAAACAAAAAACAAAAAAAAAAAACTAAATTAAACCATAATGCTAAAAACATTGAGTGTAATTCTGTTTTTTTTTCTTTTTTATTTATTTATTTTTTTTTTGTGAGGGTCTGAATTACGAAATCTACAGTCAAAATACAGTTTTACATAGATAATACAGATACANAAAAAAAAAAAAAAAAAAAAAAAACTAAATTAAACCATAATGCTAAAAACATTGAGTGTAATTCTGTTTTTTTTTTCTTTTTTATTTATTTATTTTTTTTTTGTGAGGGTCTGAATTACGAAATCTACAGTCAAAATACAGTTTTACATAGATAATACAGATACAGATGTTATATAGGTAAGGCTTATGTTCATACCTTTTTGAGAATTGTCCATCATTAATCATATTAATTTATGGGATTTTGCTCTCCAGCGAAAATCTGGTGGCTCAAGGCACTTAAAACAACAACAACAACAGCAACAACAACAATAAAATATGAATTTAAAAAGTATAGGAAGAAAGAAAGAAAGAAAGAAAGAAAGAAAGAAAGAAGGAAGTAATATATCTCATAAGCAGGTAAGTAGCTTACATCCCACTGTTGTTTTGACTTGTTGAAAACAGTTGTCTTAAAATAACATTACAAAATTTTGGCAATTCTGGCACTAGAAATAATGATTGCTATTCATGTTGTGTAACATAAAATAACAGAAACTATTATAACTTAGCTGGGCTATTTATTGACAAACAGACCAAAGCAGTAAGCATATACACTGGTAATATAAACATTGTTTTGTGAATCTAGTCAATGCAAATGTGTAGAAGCTTGGAAAAAAAAAAAATAAAAAGAAAAGAAAGAAAAAGTAACACTTTATTTTGCATATTGCATATTACTAGCATATTGGCTGTTTATCCGTACACATAAAACACATATGAACTCCTTTTTCTGGATGACCATAGTTTATATCCCTTTATCCTACCCCATACCTAAATGTAACAACTACCTTACTAACTATTAATAAGTGGCAAATTAGGAGATTATTGACGCAAAAGTCATAGTTAATATTAAGAAGTGGACCTAAACATAAAGTGTGACCAAAGAGTCTGAATTCTTATCTGTCTCCCAAGTGTTTGATGGAACACTTTTGAGACCCTTGTGTTCCACAAAGAAACATTCACACAGCCCCCATTTCTAATCAGTTTTATTTATTTATTTCTAAGAATGTTACAAAAGAAATGACTGTTGGCAAAGTTATGCAGGGAATGACAGACCAGGAACAGTCTATAATTACAAGTAAGCAGAAGGAGTTTTACTGCGAAGTACATTTTTATTTCTCTCAGTTCTAAAATAAAGTCAGAACTGCAAGATATAATCTTGCAAGATGTAAACTCACAGCAAAAACAAAATTCAGACAAGCAATGTCACAATTATTTATTATTATTATTATAATTATTATTTTATTCCGTGGCAGACACAGAAAACAGATTTGCAAAATGTAAACTCTTAATTCTGAGGAAAAAAGTCCGAAATAGATATAAACAATTGCAAGAAAAACAAGACAGTTCTAAGATAATAAAATTCTCTCAACAACTGAGTGTATGCACGTGACAACACTGTCAGCTGGAGTGAGTGCATCTCCACCCATTAGTGGCCAAAAGGTTGAGTGGCAGCATTGGTTTCAGAGTGAATGTTGCGAAAGAGCACACAAAACACCTCTAAAACCAGAACGAGCTTTGCGATTGACTGTACAAAGAGATTTGACAAGAAACCTGAGCTATATTTTTACAGGCTGCCAAAAGCTACAGAAAGAAAGAAAAGCAAATGGGTCGCTGCAATTCAAAGAAACAAATAGAAACACGGATTTGCAATTATCATTTCATGTTAATATGTTGAATATTGCGGTAAATCACACCCTATATATTGTATTGTCATACTGTTAGAAATCGCTGTAGATTTAGCAGCACAGTACTGTGAAAACCTACAGTACAATACCACATTTATACATTACAGTAAAATACTGTTATATTGCATTTTGGGTTTTGACTTGGCAGGAATATTTTACAGTATATTTTAGTGTTGCTTTAACCTTGCTGTAGCCTGACTGTAACAAGCTGGGCAAACCTACAGGAATGTGTAAATAGCGCGCCACCTGAGGTCAGATCACACAAACAGAACACAACTGCTGCTGACCAGAGAGAGAAGCAGAACGCCGGATTTCTGCAAATTAAGTAAGTTAATTTGATTACTATGCTTGTATTATATGGTGTACACGGTTTTTAGTGTGGAATCAAAACGCAAGTTTAGCCGCGAACGTTATAATCTCCTTCCTCAAAGCTGTAATCGAAACTCCATGAGTTACGCGCTCTTTCACCCGCTGCTCTCCCGACGTTTTCACATCTAGTGAATTAAATGGTTTATTTCGAACCAAACTACAGTCGATGATTGTTGGAACTGTGGAAAGACAAACCGAGACCGTTTTGGTGAGTTTTATTGTGTTTATGTCAATTTTGAAGGACGCTTGCTTGCGTGCGAGGTAAAATGACCGTGTTTGTCAATGGAGTCTGCTGGGGGTGAGGAGATCGATAAAGGGCAGTTTGAGTTTAAACAAAAGGAATACTGTATTACGATAAAACAATAGTCTATCTTTCTGGGATCCCTTTTATAATGCTGTCCGATTCGAGCCTGAATAGATAATGAATAAATAACGTTTGCAGTCCGCTTTACGGTCGCGGTTAATACCGGACAGTTCTGTAGCATGGAGACTGATAAAAATGATTGTAAAATGCATGCCAAAATCTTCAGCAATGTGAAGCATATATATGATGTATTGTTGGAGTGTATGAAACACATACACATGGCAACAGTGACTTTAGCCTGTAACTTTACATCAAGTTTAAAATTTATTTGATTTCTTGCAGCTTTAAATACACCTTGCAGAATCTGCAAAATGTTCATTATTTTACCAAAATAAGAGGGCTTATCATTCAAAATGCATGTTATTTTTATTTAGTACTGACCTGAATATGATATTTCACATAAAATATGTTTACAAGAGAAAATAACATTCAAAAGTTTACATACACTTGGTTTTTAATACTGTGTGAATTCTGCAAGGTATATGTAAACTTTCAATATAACTATATTTACTGTATTTAATTATTTATTATTATTTTTTCATTTATGCTATAGAATTTTCATTCCCTATTTTGCCCATGCTGTCTGTTCATTTTTACTGGTGCTGTGGATAACAGTTTTTGTCTTTGTGTGTGTTTTATGACTGTTTCAGTAGGAATAAATATACTGTGAGAGCGGAGTGAGCAGAAGATGAGGACAATGGTGCAGACTCTGCACTGCAGAGTGATGGCCATCGACAGCTTCATTCAGTCCAAAATGATATTTAAATGGAGTACTTCACAACTTTGACCTGTTTGCCACCACCAATGTGCCCTGCATTTAGGAGTGATGGTTATGAGACACTTGTTGTTGTTTTTGCTAATTGTAAGATTTTTTAGATAGTTTTAATACAAATCTAGTTCTCTCTTAGGACATTGATTTCCATTCCAGCCCTCAAGATGCATGTGTTTTTTTTTCCATTTATATTCTTGAACACCTAAAATGCTTTCAAGGCTGTAAATTGTTGATGCACTGTACTCTGGGTAGCAAACACCATACTAAAATGTTTTAAAATGTTTTAATAAACATACTTTTGTAAATATGTTTGGATTGTCTTTTTATTTGTAATGTTATTCTGAATTATAGTAGTATCACAGTTTTACTAAATATGTATGTACTTTTCCAACTACACAATGCACAATAATAATTGCACAATAACAGTTAAAAAAAAATAGCAATAGCACAATAAAAATTTCAGTAGAAACAAAATTACAAAGTACTGTAAAATTACAGAACAATACTGTTTTGTAGCTATACAGTATACTGTAAAGTAGTATTACAGTACATTGCTGTAAAACCAAATACAGTAACTTGCTGGCAACCTTGCTTCCAGTAACTTACTTATTTTTAACAGTGCATATATCATATTGACAACTCAGTCAATTAAATATTTACCATCTTAAATTCTGCATAACTGCATGTTTTTTTTTTTTAAATAAACACTGACAAAAACTATATAAGATTTTGGGCTGGACCATATGACCATATATATAACATTGATATAAGTGATCACCGTGGTTTAGACCAGCCTATTCTGTGTTTACACAATGTGTTCACATGTAAAACTGCTTTGTTTACTTCCCTGGCGTTGAAATCAGGCACATATAAATGTCAGGAAACATGATGCCTGGCTGCATATCAGTGTCCTTGGACCACTGGATATTTGGTAATTTGTAAGGAACTTTATACTGAGTCCGGTAAAATGATTATCGTTTCGCTTTACTCGCGTTTTCGCAGCTTTCTTATTAAATCCATTCAAGTAGCTGCTTGTTTTGCCACTCAGTCTGGCTAAGGGGACGTGTTCCAGTGGGAAAGCGACATCAATGTATACCCTCTTTTTTTAGTTTTTCTCAGTACTTGTTTAGCCAACATAAATTTTTGTTCATGCAATGTTGATTGTCTTATTTTGTTAGTAGAAAAAGTCTTGCCACAGCAACTAACAATTATTGTCATTGAGCTACTTTATTTGTTTATGAATCAATTTTTTGTTTACTTACAAATGACAAACAGTGAATTGTTATAGAAACCCTAATGGATAACTTAGTCTAATATGTAGACAACCTTGTCTTTGTTTATAAAACATCTTACAAGACTAAGATATCCAGCAATCAGATATAAGTGGTTGAACGTACAATAATGACAGAACAACAACAAAAAGTTAAACTAAGTCAGCAAACAGCAAAACAATAATCTTATAACAGTAACTGCATAATTTATTCATGCTGCAATGCATGCTGGGAACTCACAAAGCCTTAACATTTC
>JAHKKF010526557.1:0-15987 GCA_019740295.1 Labeo calbasu
AGGTCATTTACACTCAGCTCAAGCTCTCTCAAATTGGAATTTGATGATTGTAAAGCTGAACACACAGTTTCACAGTGCTGATCAAAAGGCCAACATTCTGCAATTCTGTAACAAAGAATGGGTAACACTTTATAATAACATTATGTTGTAAGTCATTTATAAGTGATTAGTTAATGATGAACTAATCATTTATAAAACAACTATGTGTTCAGAAATTAATAATAAGTGATATGTTCATATTTTATCTGTGTTTTGTAGATTAAGTTATAAATCATTTACAAGTGATTGGATAATGATTAAAGGGGTCATCAGATGCCCATGTTCCACAAGTTGATATGATTTTTTAGGGTCTTAATGAAAAGTGCTTTGGTTAAAATTTCGTAATGGTAGTGTAAATAACACCTTTTGTACCTTGCCAAAATCAGCTCTGCAAAAATCATCCTGTTCTGGTCGAGGTTGCTTTAAATGTTAATGAGCTCTGCTCGCCCCGCCCCCTCTTCTCTTTGTGAAGTGATAAGCCTGTTTACTTTAGCCGCATTTAGCCGCTAAACTTGCTAACTAGCAGGTAGGAATGTAGGAAAGACGATCACAAAGACTGATTTAAAACACCCTTATACTCACTTCTGCTGTGAATGAAGCTGAATCACGAATGATTTGACCCCTTTAACTAATCATTTACAAAACATGTCATTGCTATGGCCTGCTTGTGGGCCAGGTTTGGCAAAGATCATCATTCCACATGTGCCAGATGTGGGCCAGATCTGGGTCCACACTATGTTGCTATCTGGGTTGTCACTTAATATACTGATGTAATATAAACATGAGATTTCTTTCCCAGCTGTTTAACTTCACAGACATAACTGACTGTGTTTATGTAAACTGTGTTTTAGACAGCCTTGTGTGTATTTGACAGTATGCACGATTTGTAGATTATATTTAATAGATTAGACTTTGAATAAACATTTGCCGATAGTTTGTAAAGGTTTCAGTATGTTTGGCCTACATATTCATTGCATTTACAGTCTGACCAGCATGCGGCTCCATTAGTGTGTGTGTGTGTATGTTGTGCAGATGCATGTATTATATTCTGCTTCAGTGTCTCATATGAGAAATGTATTTTTTATGTAAATAATAAAACCAGGGTTATAATTTAATAGATGAGTTTGCATCTCACTACAGGCTAATATATTTCTTCTGTAATGACATGAATGAATGAATACTGACAGGGCTTTTCTGCAGCTGATCACAGCTGGTATCAGTCTTCCTCTTCCCTCAGCTGATGTGTTGAATTTCATGAGATCAAGCTCATCCAGCACCTCCTCTGACATCTGAAGCATGTAGGCGATTGTTGAGCAGTGAGACAGAGAGATTTTCTCCTTTGAGTGTTTGTCTGATTTCACAAAATCTTGAATCTCTCTGGACAGAGTCTGATCTTTCACTTCCAGCAGACAGAGGAACAGATTAATAGAGCTATCAGCTGAGAGTTTCATGGTATAGTCACCTCTCTTGATCTTGTCTTTAATATACAGTGTGATTGTCTTGATGCTCCTTGAGCTGTTCTCTGTGTGTGTCAGTAGATCCTGTAAGAGTCTCTGATTGGACTCCAATGAGATGCCCAACAGGAACCGGAGGAACAGATCCAGCTGCCCATTTCCACTCTGGAGTGCTTTATCTACTGCTGATTTTAGCAGCTCATACAGGGAGTTTTCCTCAGATCTATACCTGTAACTCTCATGTTTATCATCCAGAAACAACTCCACTGGCTCCATGTTCTTTATTAAATAGCAGTAAAACTCATAGAAAGCAGCAAGAAACTCCTGAAAGGTCAGATGAATGAAGCTGTAGACTTTCCTCTGATGAATCACATATTCCTCTTTAAAGATCTCAGTGCAAATCCCAGAATACACTGAGGCGTCAGTGACATCTATGCCACTCTCAATCAGGTCCTCCTCATAGAACATCACATTGCCCTCCATCAGCTGTTTGAAAGCCACTTCAGCAAGTTTCACAATCACTTCTTTGTTTAACTGCAGAAGTTTCTTTGGATCGCTCTCTTCATACTTCTGATTCTTTATGTTGATCTGAATCAGCAGGAAGTGGATGTACATTTCAGTCAGAGTTTGAGGGATTTCTGCTCTCAGATCATCCTTCAGGAGCTTCTGAAGCACAGTGAATGAGATCCAGCAGAAGACGGGGATGTGGCACATGATGTGGAGGCTTCTTGCTCTTCTGATGTGTGAAATGATTCTGCTGGCTTGATGCTGGTCACTGATTCTCTTTCTGAAATATTCCTCCTTCTGAGTCTCATTGAATCCCTGAATTTCTGTCAAACGGTTGATGTATTCAGAGGGGATCTGATTGGCTGCTGCTGGTCTGGAGGTGATCCAGATGTGAGCAGAGGGAAGCAGCTCTCCTTTCATGAGGTTTGACATCAACATACCCACTGATGAAGTCTCAGTCACATCACAAACTTTCTGATCATCTGAAAACATCAGTGTGATTCTGCTTTCATCCAGACCATCAAAGATGAACACAACTTTACACTCCTTATAAATCTTTGAGTCCAGATCCTGAAGTTCAGGATGAAAGTCCAGCAGAAGTCTATGAAGACTGTACCGATGATCTCGAATCAAGTTCAGCTCTCGAAATGGAAGCACAAACATGAAATCTACATCCTGATTGGCTTTTCCCTCGACCCAGTCCAGTATGAACTTCTGCACTGAAACAGTTTTTCCGATTCCAGCGATGCCTTTAGTAAGAACAGTCTTGATTTGGTCTTTCTTCTCACTTCCTGGTTCAGGTGAAGCTTTAAAGATGTCATTGCAGTTGATTGGAGTGTCTTGTGAATGTTTTGTTCTGGCTGTTTTCTCCATCTGTAAAACCTCATGTTCTTTATTTATTCCTTTCTCTCCCTCTATGATGTAGAGCTGTGTGTATATCCTGTTCAGGAGGGTTTGAGTCTTGCGTAGGTTGATTCCCTCAAATAATCTCTCATACTTGTTCTTCATGTTGGTTTTGTGCTGGTCTTTAACTCCCTGTAGTTGATCATCTGGTTGGTGGGAATCCTGCTGCAGGTCTCCAATCTGATCACATCTATCCACCCAGCAGAAACAAGAATCACTCAATGAGTGAGTTGGAACTGAATGATTTTCTATTTTTACTTTATAATATCTCAGATCAGCTAGAACAAGCTTAGTTCTTCACATGACATTTAATAAAAATCCTCTCCATGTTTGTTCATCTGTCAAACATTGCATTTATAAATGAGGCTCCACAAATGAGCCCCAGATCTCAAATCTCTCCTCAATAAATAATAAGTCACTTTATCACTATTGTTTAAATGCTCTCTCTTGTCTCTAGTATTACAGTAGTTATTGTTAACCTGGGATTAAAGGTCACTGATCCAGTGCTGAAGTTAGGGGGTTCTGGGATGGATCTGTCACTCCTCATAGACACACTGCTGGCCTCTGGTGATGCTGCTCTCTTGTTCTCAGTGTCACTAGAGAAACACATTAACATTCAAATTATTTCGCTGTCTCACCAATGTTTATACTCTTATGAACCTGTCTCTTTTCCAGCACTTGTCTATCTTCTCACCTAGGGTTAAAGTCCACTGATCCAGTGCTGAAGTTAGGGGGTTCTGGCATGGATCTGTCACTCCTCATAGACACACTACTGGCCTCTGGTGATGCTGCTCTCTTGTTCTCGGTGTCACTAGAGAAACACATTAGCATTCAAATTATTTCTCTGTCTCACTGATGTTTATATTCTTATGAAGCCGTCTCGTCTCCAGCACTTGGTTATTATCTCACCTGGGGTTAAAGTCCATGGATCCAGTGCTGAAGTTGGCGGGTTCTGGCATGTATCTGTCACTCCTCATAGACACACAGCTGGGCTCTGGTGATGCTGCTCTCTTGTTTTGATAGTGAACGTCCTCCTTTCTCCCTTCATAGAGATTCATTTTAGAGCCAGTGATCTTCTGTCTCCTCAAATATGTTCAGTTCTGCTGATGACAAACAACTCATCTGCCATCTTTAGATAAACTGAAAAATAATACATTTTCTTTAGGGATGGGCGATATGGGATTAAACATTTGTCATGACAATTTCTGGTTTTATTGAGATGATAATATTATTGTATCCTGTTTCTTTAGAGAAAAGTATTACCTTTCCTATTTTTACCCAAAATAGGGTAGTATTACTCAGTACACAGGCAATGTAATGACTGTTTAATTCACTGGAATGTAAATTAAATTGTTTGTACTTTTTTGTACTGGAAGGTTCTAACACCAAGACAAATTCCTTGCGTGTGTAAACACACTTGGCAATAAAGCTCTTTCTGATTGTGATTCAGGAGCCGGGGGGCACTCTTGTGCAGAAACTCCACATGTACTTTATAGCAGATGTAATAGTACTGAGGACACTTCAGGAATCTCTAATCTAGTTATCGCTGTAGCTAAATAAAATACAGATAGAGGAATTTTAACTGAGGAAACTTAAAGACAATAAACATACGATTGCTACAGTACATGGTTTGTCTGTGTTCTTCAAGCAATCTTGGGTATTTTTATAAGGATAATATTTTTATAATACAATACTAATCAACATAACTTTTATAATATAATAAAATAGTATGCTTTCTGCCTCATTCTGTAATATGAAACCACGTCTGATCACAAAAGGTTATGTCAAACACTTGACTATGTTATGAAGTTAATTTGAAGAAAAAGTATGTCAATAAATGATAACTTTGTTGGACAACAGGTTCGTAAACAGGCTCATACACATGCAAAACTGTATCACACACGTTCTACTGTACAGTTCTTAAACCAGCTAAAACCATTCAACCAGCCTAAGCTGGTTTTAGCTGTTTTTTTCAGCAGGGTTTGCTGCTCTGCTCACTCATCTCTCCACTCTCTCACTAAGCGTTATATTGTTAGGTGAATTTAACATTCATATGGATAACAATGATCTTCCTCTGACCAGAGACTTTTCATCCTGCCTGGAAAGTTTCAAATTCCATCAATATTTGGATTTTCCCACTCATACAAATTGTCACACTCTGGACTTAATCTGTTGTTCTGATCTCACCTCCTCCAACTGCTTAGATGATGAATTCTATGTGTCCGATCATTTTCTCTATTACTTCAATATTTCTCTCTGTCTTTCTGTATCAAACCAACACATCTTATGTCATTTCGGAAGCTTATGGATATTAATATTGATACTTTTTTCTCATGCATTGACCATAGTTTTACTCCTGACTGTTTATCCACTCCTGATGCTTTGGTTGCTCAATATAATAATGGTTTACACATCATTCTTAATTCTCTTGCTCCAATGAAAACAAGGTCTGTTTCCTTCTCTCGTACTGCTTCCTGGTTTACCCCTGAACTCCGGTCTATAAAAGCTAAAGGGTCCTCAGCTCGAGCGACTTTTCCTAAAAACTGGTCTTACTGTCCGTAGAGTAATGTATTCTCACCTATTGCATTATAAAGAACCAATTTCCAAAATTAAATCCGATTATTACTCTGGCATAATTTGTTCAAATGAAGGAAACTCCAAGATATTGTTTTCACTATTAAATAAAATTCTCAAAACCCCTGATTCCCTACCCCCTCACATGTACTCAACTGACACTTGTAAGTCCTTAATGCTGTTCTTTAATAAGAAAATCCACAAGATCCACCAGCACCTAAGCTCTTATTCCTCACACTGTCAGTTATTCTTTAGTAATCTCAGACCTCATTCATAAATCCAAGCCCTCTACATGTCAGCTTGACCCTCAACCTGCCTCCCTTTTCTGCTCCTTCTCATAACTGCCATTATTCACTCTTCTCTTACAACTGGAATTGTGGCTGCTGACTCCAGCTTACTTACTATTCTCATTCTTCTTGATCTGAGTGCGGCCTTAGATACTATTTCTCACACCATTCTTCACCATTCAACAACAATAAAACCTAAGCCACCTAACCAAACTACAATAATTTAACAGCTTAAAATTTCAGCAATTCTTTTGTGATATGTGATGAGATCTAGGAAAACCCAATGGATTTCACGCTGGGACATTTTCAGGAAATTCGAAAAAATAGGTTGATGTCACTTTTTTGTCAAAATTAGGTTTTCATTAAATTGTTATTCTGTAACATATTGTCTATCATCTGTTGTGAATTTTTTCTTAGAGACCAGGAGACGTTTTGGATATCTTGAAGCAGAAGTTTCTCTTTATTCAGATACTCGCTGCGTGGCGCTGCAGTCATCAAAAAGTCATCTAACAAAATCTCAGCACAGTAGAATATATAGGTTTCAAGGAGGAGGAGTTTCATAGAGGTGGAATCAATCTAAACAAAGCATGCAAATGTGGTACAGGAAAACAGCTCAGTAAAAGATTTTTCCCAGCCTTGATCTATTTAGCATAAAAGTGTCATTCGAATGCATAGGTGCTTAAACAAAAGGCACAGTTGTACCTTGAGCTTAGACTTCACACTTAACTTGGGAAACCTGCCAGATGTTCAGGAACAGCATAAAGACAAAAGGTTACTGTCTCAGGGCCTGGGCTGCCTGCTCTTAGACTGTCACAATATACAGAACTTTTTCAGTTCATGTTGTTATATTGGAACCTAGCATAGGATCAGCATATTTTAATCAGATTCTTAAATTTGTACTCCCACACATCTCTGAAATATCTCGTTGAAATTCACTTGTTTAGTGCAGAAAAATAGCGATTTATTGCTGCAAGCAGAAATTACTGTCTTCAGCTTTCCCTTAACACCACAAAAACAGTTAACCTATCAAT
Source organism: Labeo calbasu (assembly GCA_019740295.1). Classification (NCBI taxonomy): domain Eukaryota; kingdom Metazoa; phylum Chordata; class Actinopteri; order Cypriniformes; family Cyprinidae; genus Labeo; species Labeo calbasu. The sequence continues at coordinate 6,796 of JAHKKF010526557.1, forward strand.
ATAAAGCATGTAACATATTTAGTAAAGGCGTATCAATTCACATTCTCCACCAGTCCTGTGTAAAGTACGGCAAGCTAGTTATTTATTTATTTATTTATTTTTTTAACATTGTGAGATGGCAGAGCGCAACAACGGCATCTAAAGTACTGCAGCTGCTCACTTAACTGATCTTACTCATCTCAATCTGCTCAATCTTGGTGATGTCAGTGCCCTAAACAATGTTATAATGGACTATTGAGAGATGAAGGATAGGATGATGAAGTTACTAAAGAGGAGTCTTATTGACAGTCTGTTTTATGCACAGTGCGTGAACAGGTGTGCTGCACTCGTTTTTACTACAAGGTAGGCTGCATTATTCATGCTATCTAAACATAAAATGGGTAATCAAAAGTTCGGAGACCATGCACATGATAAACGTTAAACTTTAGTCTGTTTGTGTAATGATGCAGTATAGTGCTCCTAACTTGACAGACAGCTCTCGTTAAACCCGTAAAGTGAAAGCCAAAGCCATCTCACTTTAAAGCCATTTTTCTCAAAATCCCATTCCAGAAAATCATTGCTATCAGCCAACCTAAGTATTTCACCATGTGTTGCATTTTCCTAGATTGCATCACATATTTGCCTTCTCTGGCAAAATATGACACGTCTTGTGATAGTGCCAGCTGATGTCCGCAAACTGTCAAACATGGTGCATCCCTCTGCTTTCAAGTTTATTCCATGTACCATCAAATGTTTCATTAGGTTTGACGTGTTTCCCCCTTTATACACAACTGTAAAACATTTGCTGCACGTCGCGGTGTCTGAATCATTTCTCATGAAATATAGCAACACCTTAGAATGTTTCGGTTTTGGCATTTTATGTTAGACGTGTTTAATGTAGCTAGCTAAGCTAACGGCAAACCACCTGCTGCAGTCAGAGCAAGTGTAACGAAAGTTCCTGCATTCACACGCTTCTCGGATGGTCTCATTTCCCGAACATTTGTGCTTTTAATTCGAAATGTGAAAATGGACAGTAACTACAAAGATGTCTTGGATTTGTATCATCAAAGCTTTCTGACGTTCACGTGACTGATCTCATTAAGGAAATCATTTTTCTGATCATTCTGACACCCCATGAATGCAGTATTTAAATTTAACTAGCGATCATGCATGTTGATGAATCAATGCTTCTTACATCCGTGTCATAGCAATCGACAGTTCAGGCATTTAAGTGGCACCGAAATGAGGCACCGAAATTCGTGTCCTGATTCAGTCAGGTACATTATGGGTACCGGTGCCGTATTGGCACTGGGTTTCGGTACCCAACCCTAGTTACTACTGGTGTCCCCCAAGGTTCTGTCCTGGGGCCCCTTCTTTTCATCATCTACCTCCTCAGTTTCTTCCTCCCTTCAGGTTAAGAGTCTGGCTGTCATCCTTGATAGCTCATTATCATTTCAATCTCACATCAATAATATTACCCGATCTGCTTATTTTCATCTGCGCAATATTAATCGTCTTCGTCCCTCCCTCTCCGCTTACTCTGCTTCATTCTTGTTCACAGCTTGGCTTCCTCCCGTATCGACTACTGTAATTCTCTCCTCTTTGGTCTCCCTGAGAAACCCCTTTTTTAATATATAATGCAGTATATGTAAGGTGAAAATGTGCACATTAGTTTTGGTTAAAAGACATAAATAAAACCAAATATAATATATAGTAAAACCACTAGATGGCTGTCTAGGCCTAGACAAATAATGACTTTTGAAATTGGGAATTGTATTTGGAAATATATTTAGACATTATTAGATTACTTTTGATCACAGTTTATTTCAGTTTTTTCAATGTTTAATCTTCTACCTTAACTAACCAGTGAAGTCTACAACTGAGCAGCTGATCTCATTCTACCTGTGTGTGTGTGTGTGTGTGTGTGAGTGAGAGAGAGAGAGAGAGAGAGAGAGAGAGAGAGAGAGAGAGAGAGAGAGAGACAGAGTCTCTCTATTGTCTGATTTGGTTTGAATGCCGATTTTTGGATAAAGGCTTTGAATTAATGCAAACTAGGAGAACCATGCAATTCAGAACATCTGAACATGCTCTTTATATACACACAATGTATATGCAAGGAGTAATGGTATAAAATAATGTGAGTTTACTCTGGGAGCATTATTTGATAGGGGATATTGGTCTATCAAAACATTACTATTGCTACTACTACCATTAGTATGTTGATAATTGTGATTGATGTTTATGATGAAAATACTTTCTACTATTCTGAATCATTTTGCTCTCTTAAAATCTAGACAGGTCCCTTCCTCGCGCACTTCTCCCTGGTTCAACACTGAGCTTAGGGCAATGAAATCCAAGGACCGCCGGCTAGAAAGGTTTTATAAGACAACAGGCCTTACTGTTTACTCCTTGGCATATACTGGACACCTGAAGCAGTACAGGAATGCTCTTAATGCAGCTTGATCATTTTATTTCTCTACTTTTATTAATAAGTCAGAAAACAGGCCTAGAACATTATTTACTACGATTAAAAAGTTAACTCAGCCTCCCGTGCAGTCTCTAGAGGGCTTTGATCTAATGTGTGATGCTTTCTTGAACTTTTTTCTGATAAAGTGTTAGCTATTCACTCCTTTACCTCTCTTCATTGGCTCCCTGTCCATTTTAGAATTCAATTTGAAATTTTGTTGTTTGTTTTTAAAGCTCTTAATGGTCAAGCCCTGTCTTATCTCACAGATCTTCTTACTCCTCTTTCATCTTCCAGATCTTTAAGATCATCTGACAGGGTTTTTTTTAGTTTTTTTAGTTGTCCGTTCACGTTTAAAAACAAAGGGTGTGGAATGAACTGCCACTGGACATCAGCCTTGCACCTTCTATCATAACTTTTAAAACAATGTTGAAAAAAGAATGAAAATATATTATCAGTGTTCGTATTTATGATTTTTCAGCCATTTCAATTTATATCATCCTAAAATGGCTTTAATTACTCATTGCTTTAGTCGGTCTGTTGCTCCTTTGTAGGCTTAGCTCCTCATTCTGCCTTTTTTGTGCTTGGACCCGCAATTGCTGCTTGCAGCTATATTTTATTTTATGTTTGATTGTTTTATTATTCTGTGGTGTGTCTTGTTTGTTTTATGTTTTAACCCTGATTCCGTTTAGCACTTTCGGCCATGTTTGCTGAGATAAATATGCTATATAAATAAACTTTCCACCTCAGTGTTTCCTCCACCTGCTTTAACAAATTGCTGCTTAAACTTTGGCTGGAGGCAAATTTAACTCTGATAAAACTGAGGTTATTCTGATTGGCTCTAAAGCTGTTGTATCAAAGCTTTCTGGTCAACTGGTGGATCTGGATGGTGATCTGATTATGCCCTCCACAACAGTTCATAATGTTGGTGTTCTCATTGACTCCACTCTCTCTAAAGTAGTTAAGACAGCTTTTTTCCACCTACGTAATATCTCTCGTATTCGACCCTCTCTCAGTAAACAGGATGCGGAAACTGATATTCATGCCTTTGTCACATCTCAACTAGATTACTGTAATTACTGTATCAAAAGACTACAATATATTCAAAATTCTGTAGCTCGCTTGATTACCCACACAAGAAAGAATGATCACATTACCCCAATCCTCTATCACCTTCACTGGCTTTGGGTTTCCTTGCGCATTAACTTGATATTAATTCTCACCTATAAAGCTCTCCATAACCCTGGTCCTACATATTTATCTGACTTACTTCTCCCCTATGTTCCTGCCCACTCTTTTACGACCTTCTAGTGAAGGATTGTTAGTCACCCCTAAGTTGGTGACTCTGGGAGCTAGGGCTTTCAGTGTTGTGGCTCGCAGATTGTGGAATGCTCTTCCCCTAAACATCCATCAAGCATCCTCCCTTCTCTCCTTCAAGTATTATTCTTCAGTTCTCAGTCTGTAAATAGTACCCTGTCATGGATGTTTATCTTCATTCTCTCTGTACCACTTAATCTAACTTTGTAAGTAGTGTCTGTGTGTTACTTTCAGCTTATGGTTTGTGTTCTGTTCTGTTGTTATTTGTTTCCGTTTCTTAAACTTGACTTGTAAAGCGACTTTGGCTATGAAAAAGCCCTATATACATAAAAATAACAATTATTATTATTATTATGGTGATAATGATGATGATGATAGTTAAAACAAGAGGTAAATATAAATATGCCATAATGTAAATACAGTGTTTTTTTTTATTATTTATAATTGCTGGTTCACTTAAAATATCAAAATATGCTCCCCATACACTTGTAATACGTTTACGCCTGTTTTCAATGAAACAAGAAACAAATTACGATGTCATATTGTGAGATTACCACAATTTTAGGATACACACGCATTTAGACACATAGCATGAACTGACTTTCTTAAACTGAATTGAAATCATAAGAACACCGGAATCGGTCAGCAAGTAAACGGGCATCCGGCCCAAGTGAGTCTCCGTCAGGTGAGAATCTAACTGGACCTGGCCCGAGTGTATTTTGCTATTTGGTCACAGAGATGGCTAAAGTACACACATCCTTCACTCAAGTAGAAGTACAGATACTCATGCTTAAAATACTATGGTAAAAGTAGAATTACTGACTACACTTTTTTACTTAGGTTAAAGTAAAGATGTGTGGACTCAGACATGTACTTAAGTAAAAATTACCCATTACTACTATCTGTTTTAGTGTCATGCTGGTAACTGGACTTCACATCATATTGACACATTAATACAAAACTAGATGAGTAAAGTTTGAGAACAAACTTTAACTTCAGGCCTAGCCTAAAAAGTTTAAAGCAGTTGTAAAAGTATAAAAGATAATATTGCTGGCATGATTTAGGACATTTCTTTTATAATTTAACATGTTGTTAGCATGTTTTAGCATGATTACCATTTTACTAGCATGTTGTTAGCATGATTCTCAAGTTACTAACATGGTTCTAACATGAATAACAATCTAATAGCATATTGTTAGCAAGATTAGCAAGTTACTAATGTTTTCTAGTACGATTAACATGCTACTAGCATGTTGCTAGCACATTTCTAACATGACCAGCATGTTACTAACATGTTGTTAGCATGATTAGCAAGTTACTAGAAAGATTTGAGCATGGTTAGCAAGTTACTAGCATGTTGCCCGCATGATTAACAAGATACTAGTATGCAATGCATGCTAGCAAGTTACTAGCATGATACCATGATAAGCATGTTGTTAGCATGTTTCTAGCATGATTTCAACATGTCACTACCATGTTGCTAACATGTTTCTAGCATGATTAGCCATTTGCTAGCATGCTTTTAGCATTATAAGCATGTTACTAGCATGTTGTTAGCATCATTAGCCAGTTACTAGCATTTTGTTATTAACATGTTATTAGCCAGATGTTAACATGATTAGCATGTTTCTAACATGATTAACAAATTACTAGCATGTTGTTAGCATGATTAGCAGGTTACTAGCATGTTACCAGCATTATTAGCAAGTTACTACCATGTTGCCAGCATGATTAGCAAGTTACTAGCATGTTTTAGCATGATTAACATGTTACTAGCATGTCACTAGCATGTTGTTAGCATGATTAACGTTACAATTATGTTTCTAGCATGATTATCAAGTTACTAGCATGAGGCTAGCGTGATTAGCATATTGCTAACATAATTTAAGTAGATTAGAAATATTAGAAATATTAGATGAGTTTGAATGAGTCTAAATGGATTAGAAATAATACATAGGCTGCATCGGAAAGCTCTAAAATGCTGCCTTCGGAGGCAGCATTCCAAGGCAGGAAGGCATCAAGGCACGTCCGAATACAAATTCGATTTCACTTCCTGTCTCCGGGGGTACGTTCTTCTGATCGAATTTTAAAGGCAGCATAGATGTTTTCTCCGCTGCCTTATATATCCTAAATTCTGTGCGTTCCAAACAAGCACAATGTAGAACAGGGCCGGACTGGGACAAAATTGCAACCACTTGCAATCCACATAAATGGTGCGTGTGGCCAATGGAGACAAGACGCTGTGGTGGTTAAGCAATTAAAATTAATTTAGCATAACGTACAGGATCCTGCAAGTCATCTGTAGGAGATAAAGACAAGACCTGCAAATCCGTGGCCACAGAACAGCAGAATGTGAACGAGAGAATATGAAGTCTCTTGTTAAGCCTTTTCCTCCTGTAGGAAACCATTAACACTTATTATGGCTTAATGTATTAAGATGCAATTAAAAGATCAAATTCGAAATAGAGTTTATTAATGTAATGTATATGTAGACTATATATGTTTTCCTTTGCGAAACGTGGCATAATGTGGCATAACGGATTAAGATGATGAAGACTAAACTCAATATTCTCCTATTCATTATTAAAACAACTACACACAAGCAGGTGAGACCAGAATAAACCCAACGCTGCGTACATTCGTTTCCCCATAAAGAATGATCTCTACAGCTCTTTTATATCATTGTCTTTTGTTTATATAGTTTTTTTTTTTTACGGGAAGAAAACGTCTGTTTAATGCATTATGTTCTGGGCTCGTCTGCTTGCCTCTACAGAGTTGGTCCTTTTAATATCACATAATGCTTTTCTTATGGTGCGTTCATATCTGCTGCTATATCGTTTGACAACAGTAAGGTTTATATTGAATTTGGTCTTTTTCATCTTAGTCCGTTTTGCCACATTAAGCATTTACTGCGCAAGTATAAAAGTGAAAGGTTGCGCATTGTGTTCATGGCCATAAGCTTGCCTTGAAGTACATTAAATTAATAAACTATATTACAAATTTGATCGTTTAATGTATCTTATACATTAAGCCATGTCAAGTGTTAATGGTTTTCTATGGGAGGAAAAAGCTTAACGAGAGACTTTGCGCATTGCGTTCACATTCTGCTGTTCTGTGGCTACGGATTTGCGGGTCTTGTTTTTATCTCCTACAGATGACTTGCAGGACCCTGTACGTTATGCTATTAAATTAGTTTTAATCGTTTAACCACCACAGCGTCTTGTCTCTATTGGCAACACGCACCATTTGTGTGGATTGCAAGTGAGGTTGCAGAGAGTGCAGGTGGCGATTGCGACTGAAATTTTTAGTTTCTTTTTTCTTGTCTTCATCACCTGGCTACTGTTGTAAATGTTGAGAGATTCAATTTTAAAAAATAATTAAAAAAAAAAAAACAGAATAAGGTATAGACTGCAAGTGACGTCACTTCCGGAAGTGAAGTTGAAGTCTGAGAGTGCAGGTGCATGTCTGCAGTCAGACCCTTCTCACAAATTTTGACGGACAACCCTATTTTTTTGTATGGCCAGTACATTTAAATCAATGTTTAAAACTTTAGACTAAGGCCGTGCAAAATAAGAAAAAGGCTCTCTCTTGAACTGCACCTTCACTTCTTTTTCCTTTTCAGTCTCTTCATTTTCCATGATATCTCTCTGCATCTCACTTTGTGTGTTTGCTTTTTTCACTAATTTTCTTGTACCTGTCACTTTTAACATCAGCCATTTACTGTTATGAGCAGAACTGTCTCCACCTTGTTGCAAAACAACCACCTCATTATATAACATATTTGCAGTAACAATTGTATTACTTAAATACTACAGATTTAACAAAACTATATTTTCTAAATTGCCTAAATGTCATATTTTTCTCTTACCAAAATTAACCATGGTTTATTATGTATGTTTTTGTTGTTGTTGTTGTTGTTTGTTTTGTTTTTGCGGATTGATTACAATCTGTTTAAACTACAACCATAGTTTTACTACACATCTCATGGTTAGACTATGGTTAGTGTAGCAAAACCATGGTTAATTTGTGACTACCATGGTTTAACTATAGTAACCATGAATTTTGGTTTTAATTTTCATAAGGGTTGTGTTGTTATCTGCCCTATCTCCCTGAACATAGTACAAAACAATGTTTTTAAACATTTGTTTGCTAAATTACTTTATTATTATTATTGTTATTAACTTCACAGTACATAATGATGTTCTTTAGCAGAGTATTTTGAGTGATGATAGTAATTTAGTTTAGTTTCGTTTATAGTACTACTGCCGTAGTTTTGTCTTTGTTTACCTAGTTAAGCATTAAACTGCTAGCAACTCTTAGCGGCCTGTTTACAGATTAAACTGACCTGCACGTGAAGTCCTGAACAGGTAAATAGTTTTGCGTCTGATCCACCCGGGCGCTTCCGCTCCATTCTCGAGTCACTCGCATTGATTGCTCTTACAGAAACCGTTTGGCGGAGACGCGGAGCGCGCGCGAGCCGAATCGCGTTGCCAGTCAAGACAAACCGATCCATAATTTATTACAGATTTCGCATTTACAAGTAAAGTACTGATACCAGAAAAATCTACTTAAGTACAGTAACGAAGTATTTGTACTTAGTTACATCCCATCTCTGTCTGGGCAGCTTTCTGTCATTCAGTTACAGACACACTTGATCATCTGTTTGTTCACGACATAAAGAGCTATAAATAAAGTCATCAAAATGACTTCAGCGCAGCATTAAAGTCTCAGAAGCACAAAGTGACCAATGAGACAAACATACATGGAAACAACAAGAGAAAGATGAAACACTCACCTCAGATTATATTTGTAGACGCTGCAACTTCCTGAACTGCTGTGTTGAGTGTGTGATGTTGGGATGAGTTGCTTAAAGTTTGGTGGGGGTTTTTTGTATAGTTTTTTTTTTCCCTTGTCCTATTTTTCTTCATTTTCGTTTTATCAGCTCATGCTGATTCGTACATACCGCTGTCAATCATCGTAAAGGGCGCCGTCCAGCGTGCTGGAATATTAATAATGACAAAAAAAAAAAAAAACCTCCGAAATTCAGTCCACAGCAAACCCACACACTAAACATTAAAATAATAAACACAAGATTATGTTTAAATAAATAAATAGCTGGAAAAGAGGAGCATTTTTGCTATTTCTGATATACTCTATTTACTCTTCTTCTTGTGCATTCACAGTATTTATTAAATTGCAGAAATTAGACCAATCAAAACCGTTTTTAACTTATAATTTTAAGCCAGGGTTAAGGATAGAGTGATAACAGGTCATAAATTTGTGGGCTTGTTTAATTTTCATTTGATCTGCATGCACGCTCGCGGAATTAAAAAATTAAAGGTCTGCTACATTCTAACAATTAACTTTGTACTTAATGCATTTTAATTGTGTGGAAGTAGTGCTGCAGTTCAACTAAAGACATATTGAAGTAT
>JAHKKF010526559.1:0-2500 GCA_019740295.1 Labeo calbasu
GGTTTTCAATTTTATCCTTTAGAAATCATTCTAATATGCTGATTTATTATTAATGTTGAACAATTTTTTGTAACAATATACACTACCATTCAAAGTTTGGGGTTAGTACATTTTTTCTTTCTTTCTTTGAAAGAAACAATACTTTTATTCAGCAAGGATGTGTTAAATTGACGAAAAATGATAGTAAAGACTAGAAAAGATTTCTATTTTGAATAAATGCTGTTCTTTTTACATTTTATTCATCAAAGAACCTTAAAAAAAAAAAAAAAAGCAGCATAACTGTTTCCAACAGATAATAAGTTAGCATATTAGAATGATTTCTGAGGTATTGTGTGACACTGAAGACTGCAGTAATGGCTGATGAAAATTCAGTTTTGCATCACAGAAATAAATTATATTAAAAAATTATATATTAAAACAGAAAACTTATTTTAAATTGCAATATTATTTCATAAAATTGCACTTTTTTTGATCAAATCAATGGAAATGTCATGAGCATTAGCACTTCTTAAAAAAAACAAAAAAACAAAACTTACTGATCCCAATTTTTTTAACAGCAGTGTATGTGTAATAAAATTGATAAATAACTTTCAAAATAGATCTGTAAAATAAACATTTCTACTTCAGATAGCTACTTCTTAATTCTGTAGTATTGTATTTTTTTAATTAGGAGTGGATTCCTTGTATGCCTGCACTCAGACACTGGAGTTCTCAGTGCTGTCAAAATCCTGCTCACAACATTTATTGGTCAAAATAAACTTTGTAGATGACATTGATAATTAAAAAAAACAAACAAACAAACAAAAAAAAAAAAAAAGTTTGGCTGATATATTAGGTGACCACCAGATACATTTACTGTCAAAATAGTTGTGAATGATCAGAGTCAAAAAGAACACACTGTTCTCACCTTGACAAGCTTTTTCTTAGTCTGTTCGAGGTAGTAGGGATCAGCCGTCTCTGGTGCTGCTGGACATTGAGAAGAGACATTATGCCACTTGCATACATCATATTACAAGAGAAAGTGTAAAGACTGACTCTACTCACTGTCTGCACTCCACAGGTCATAAAATGTTCTATCTGGATTATTATTGGCCACTGCACGTTTTTTAGCTGACACCCCAGAGGCAGCTGCAGCCCTTCTGAGTTGAAGAAGCTTTTCTCTCCGTGGCAAAACTCCCATGGAAGCCAACTTTGCTGCTCTGTCTGAGGTGCGCCGCTGCTTTTTAGCATTGGGCTGCTGGAACGCCAAAACACTAACAAATAAAAAAAAAAATTAAAAAATCATCAGGAGAATCAGGGTCATGTAAAATAGAGATAAAAAGGGGTTAAAGATTATCATATTATCCTAATATGTGGTGCAGCATAAAATTCAGCTATCCACTAACAAATCTCAACTTTATTTCTTATTTATATTACTATAAACCCTAAACAACATCATTGCTCAGAGATATATTTGAATTTGGACATCCAGAATATCCCAATTTACCTGTATATGAAGAAATATATTCTATATAGCCTATTTCGGTTGCATTATTTCTTATATCATTGCACAGGACCCTATATACAGTAAAGTTGAAAGTACATGCAAGTACGTACAGTGTTGTGTGAAATTTAGGTGGCTATATGGCACATCTCAACTAACCCAGCTCTAATCTGCTAAATGTTTCTATAAGCCATTAAATTATTCTAAATATTAACACCATAATTGTCTGTAATTAAAAAAAAGTGTATTGTGAAAAGTGCTATACAAATAGAAATGACTAAACCTACAGAGAAGACATTATATGCTTAATGAAATATTAATCCCCAGACTAATAATTAGTATCAACACACCATCAGATAGCTATTTCATACAACAGTTCACTTAATTTCAGCAATAAATAGCACGTCATGGCACGTCTGATTGTTGCATTTATGAAAATGGTCGATTATTGTAATGTTTCGGGCTGTACAAATCAATCAAACCGGGGGGGGGGTACTATAACCTGCCACAAATTATAATAAATCAAGGAAAATATTGCATAAGAATGTCTGAGGAAAAAAGGCGTTTGTGACTGCCATGGCAACAAACAACATTAGTGTTTGTTCTTATTTCCGGTCAGACAGGTGAAATATCAGGCTAATATCTTGCTTGTTCGCATCTTTACCACCTATAATCTTTAGTTTGTCAAAATATCACAGCCTTTCCTGCTTACTAAGTCCTTCTTTATATGGTTTAACAGCTTCCACAAACCTTTTTTCCATGGTTCAGACAGCATAAATTAGCAGAACAACGCATTTAGTCGCACAATAACCTTACAATCCATGCTGTTGTTTACATTCGAGTATCTCTAATATGGCTGCGCAGCCAGGTAACTGACCAAACTGTGACGTAAGTGCAAAGCCTCTATTGTGTGTGTGTCTCATAAGCTGTTATTTAATTGCAATATATAACTTCACCATTATATCATCACCTTTTTTTCTAGAATAAAACAGAATTAGGCAAAATAAATAAATAATA
>JAHKKF010526559.1:5000-14230 GCA_019740295.1 Labeo calbasu
TCAGTGCAAAATAAATTGAGTAGACATTTTGAATATTTTAAATGTCCTTGTTGTTCACCTTTCTTTTGGCATGCCATGAAATGCCTACATTTTCTGATATGAAAATAAAGTCAAAATTAATTGCAGTATTTAGAATTAATATTCATGAGCTAGTACTTTCCCAGTCCCTTAGATGGCAGTAATGAAACTCAAGGAGCATGAGTGAAGAAGAGCTGAAGGCGGTACTGATGTGACACGCATGGAAAGAAAAAAGTTGAAGAGGCGGATGATAAATAAAGTACTGTAACCAGACACAACAGAGACAAGATATTTAAGAAGATTTTCTTTATTGAATAGGTCAAATCTATACGCCGGATCATTAGCTTTGACGCGTGATGATGCTGTCGTAAACAGAGACAGCAGGATGCTCATTGCCAGACACTTGTCTCAGAGATCACTGTACACATTCCAATATACAACTGATGAACTGGATTAATTGCATCTGAAAGACAATGAGTCTGGCGCTGCATGAGCTGCTACTGTGCTGCCGAGGACTTGAAAATGAGAAAGCCACAGAGAGAAAGGTGTGTGAAACATCTTGTCCTTTATTATGCATACTAGTAAATCAGTGGCCTTATTCACATCAGAAATGCTGAATTATTTTATGACCAGTCACTAGTCCAAAGAATGTGTGCAATAAAATCGGTGACAATAACAACGAGGGGGGGAAAAAGTTAATAAGTAAAGTGAGAATGGCGTTTTCATCCAGTTCATGAATTTGAATTGAGGTAGCAAATAAGATGCAAAATGTACACTAAAAGTTTTTGAACATTAAGATTTTTTAAAGAAGTCTTATCTGCGCACCAAACCTGCTTTTATTTGATCAAAAGTACAGCAAAAAAACAGTAAAATTTTGAAATGTTTTTACTATTAAAATAACTGCTTTCTGTTTGAATATATTTTAAAATATGATTTATTCCTGTGATTTCAAGCTGAATTTTTAGCATCATTACTCCAGTCTCATGATCCTTCAGAAATCATTCTAATATTCTGACTGACTGCTCAAAAGCATTTTTTTTTAAATATTTTAATAACATTAATATTATTATGTTGAAAACTGCAGATAATTTATTCCAGGTTTCTTTGATGAATAGAAAGTTTTGAAGAACAGCATTTATCTCAAATAGAAATCTTTGTAACATTATAAATGCATTTATTATAAATGCATTTAAAGCATGCTTGCTAAATAAATTTAAACTTTTGAAATTTAAATTTTGAAAACTTTAAAAATTGTAAAACTTTTGAATGGTATAGTGTATAATGTTACAAAAGCTTTTTATTTCAGATAAATGCTGATCTTTGGATCTTTTTATTCATCAAATAATGAAAAAAATGCACTCAACTGTTTTAAATATTGATGATAATAATATTAATAAAGTATTACTTGAACAGTAAATCAGCATATCAGAATGATTTCTGAAGGATCATGTGACACTAAAGACTGGCGTAATGACGCTGAAAATTTAGCTTTAATCACAGGGAAAAATTACATTTATATAGTAAATAGTATTAGTAGTAACATAAATAGTAAAATATTTCACAATATAAATGATTTTGCTGTATTTTGGATGAAATAAATGCGGGCTTGGTGAGCAAAAGACACTTCTTTAAAAACATTAAAAATCTTTTGACTGGTAGTGTATGTCGAATTTCCAAGGAGGTAAAATTAAAAATTAAACTGACAATAAGAGAATAATAAATGCTTTGATGTATGATTTAAGTATGAATTATCCATGTTATGAAGCAATGAATGGGGTACTTCCAGAAACACTGGGTGATATTAATAATTTGCATTTAACTTATTTATGGTAATGTATGCAGGTTTTTTTTTTTTGTTTTATGTTATGTGAACTTTGAACTAATTTTATGGACTGAACTGAAAAGGCACCTAATTTCTTAGAATGTTGTAATTTACCCCATATTTTGTTGTCAAATATATGTGTATATGTTTATATATATATAAAAGAGTTCAGATGCAAAAGCCTGTCTGACGTCTTTCTTTAAAAAATAAATTTTTATCAGGCTCCAATGTATAGGTTTCTGCCTAAGTACCAGTAATTCTGATTAGGCTGAGGCTGGGTTTTTAGCGAGTATTTGATGGACGTATAATATGTGTCGAGAGAATTCACTCAGTACCATTATCTCATTTTTGACCAAGATGGCTTTTAGGGGGTTTTGTATCTGAACTCTTCATGTGTATATATATATATATATATATATATATATGTATATATATGTGTATGTAGTTATCTTAAAACAGTGTGGTTAATGAACTGTTGGAGATAATAAAGACACAAAATAAACCATTTGTTTTTCCAGAAAGAGGTGGATCGCTTCAAGAGACTCATCCGTTCGCCAGACACGGTGGAGGAACTTGATCGTACGTCAGCTTGCAAAGGCCCCAAGCAGCTCACCTGGGATGCTGTTTTCCGGTCCGTTACCTGTTTTTCAGTTCTGTTGTCATTCTATGGTACAAGTTGACAGTGTGCTCATACTCTAATGATTCTTCTGCACAGGTTTTTACAAAAGTTTCTCCAGAAAGAGACAGAAGTTCTACAGTCAGGAAAAGCCAACGTTTCTGCCATTACACAAGCAAACAGACAGAAAAAGATGCAGGAAATTAGCAGCCTAATGAAGTACTTCATCAGATGCGCCAACCAACGTAATGTCTGAGCCACTAATAAGAGAGTCACTGTTCATGACAATACAAGAGAATGAAAGATTTTTCTTTGTATTCTCAGTAGATATCTATGTGGATGTTTTTACTGTGCATTAGATAAATGTCTTTTAAATCCATTAAAGATAATTGCACTTCTGTTCTGCAGGCGGTCCAAAGTTAAAGTGTGCAGAGCTGATTTCTCATGTGGTGGACGTCTTGCGGAGTCCGTTCAGCTGTGCGGCGTACGGCGAGGACTACAGCAGCATTCTGCTAAAGAACATCCTGTCTGTCCGTAAATACTGGTGTGAGATGAGCCAGCAGCAGTGGCACAGTGAGTGCATGACCAGTGTACCATGTTGATGTGTGTGTAGAATTTTTTCTTTTGCATTCTTTCATTCTTAATTTTTAATGCCGGAATTAAAATGCTCATTTATTCACCCTCATATCCAGAGCTGTATGCATAATTTTATTGGCAATATTTTTTGGCCATATGGTGAATGTCAGTAGGGCTGACTTTGTTCAGAGCACAACAGTCTTCAAAAATATCTTGTTTTTTTATTCTTCAGAAGAAGGAAATGCATAAAGGTTTGAAATGAATAAATGATTACATGTGAATGATGAACTTTCTTTTTTTGGGGGGAACTTGTTTAATTTTAATAGATTCCCTATGTTGTCTTTATACTGACTTGTATGTGCCAGATTTGTGATCCTTGTATTGCACTAAATCTTATTATTCTTAGTGCTGGTTTTACAAATACTACCATGTATAATTATTTTAAAACTTTCACAGCGTTTGCTTTCTCATTATGATAATGAGAACTGGAGAAATTGTGTTTGGTGGGAGGGCTTAAAGGATTCTTGAAAAAAAATCAGTCAAATATTTTTGTAGAATGGCCATTAAACTGTATATGTGACCCTGGACCACAAAACCAGTCATAAGAGTCAAATTTTCTAAATTGAGATTTATACATCATCTGAAAGTCGAATAAATAAGCTGTTTCAAACTGTTTCAAAATCTGGAAAATCTGAGGGTGGAAAAAAAAAAAAAACATTGATTGATGTCACACATTGATTTCCGACGTCCAATTCTGCTGAATCACTACTGTTTCTTATACTGCAAGTTAGAATAGCTAATTGACAGCATCTCAAATCACAAAGAACAAAAAGGAGATAAGGGACATGAAATAAACTTAAAATAAAGGCTGTAGTTTATTTAATGTCCATGTATTTATTTATTTATTTGGTAAATGTAATAAGTATGATAATATACCATCAGTTAATTATATTCCTAAAATAAGCCAGTTCATGTTGATTCAGGATCACTTGTTTACCCTGACAGTTTTTATTTTAATCATTTTATTTTTCTCTTTCTTATGTTATTTTGTTTGTTGTGCAGGTTTGTTAGATTTGTACTGTGGGCTGTTCCTCAATAGGGGGTCCAAGTCAATCAACAGAGTCCAAGTGAGTCGAATCATCTACACTGTCATTTGGGGCTGTTGTGTGCAAATAGAGGGATTATCCCACACTCTCTTCAACTTCTTCCGGAAGGCTCTGAAAAAGTAAGATTTAAGACATGTCACATAAGTGTTTTTTTTTTAATGGCAGATCATATGTTTAGCTTGTGTTTAGGGCTGTCAATAGTAACATTTTTTAATTGTGTTTAATCACACACTTTTTATGTGATTAATTGTGATGAATCGCACGCTTATCATGAGATGAGGCATTCACTGTTTATCTTGTTTAACACCTTAAAGGAGAAGTCCACTTCCAGAACAAAGATTTACAGATAATATACTCACCCCCTTGCCATCCAAGATGTTCGTGTCTTTGTTTCTTCAGTCGTGCAGAAATTATGTTTTTTGAGGAAAACATTTCAGCATTTTTTTTCCATATAATGGACTGATATGGTGCCCTGAGTTTGAACTTCCAAAATGCAGTTTAAATTCAGCTTTAAACGATCCCAAATGCAGTTGTAAATTATCCCAGCTGAGGAAGAAGGGTCTTATCTAGTGAAACGATCGGTTATTGTCATAAAAATAATACAATTTATATACTTTTTAATGTCAAACCCTCGTCTTGCCTCGCTCTGCCTGAACTCTGTTTTTGTTCCGGTTATATTTCTGAATATAGAAGCCTATATTTTCTGCAAGTTTTTTTTCAAGGTATCTTTAGATGTTTTTACAAAAAAAGGACACTTGGAGACTCCAGAATGACCAAATAAGCAATTGATATAATGAACCTATATAATTCATAAATTCACAGTGTGTAGCATGTGTATAATGCAACAGCAAAGAGCTTGTGATTCTGTGATTAGTCATAAAATCTCCATCACGTGCTGTCAGATGGAGTGGCATTTACTACACAGAGCCGTAGTTCACTGACAAGCTGTGCAATATCGCGTTCATCATCGGATATGTATCACTTCTGATATTGAACGCGATATTGCGTTGCTTGTTTTAATTTTAGGGAAGTCAAGTTCTACACAGGACCACATGAAGATGTCAAAAAAATCCCTAAACCAACCTCCTTCACTCAGCAATACCACATATACCACCTACTGTACACAGCTCTGTTCAGAATTACTAAACACAGCAACATAAAAATCATGACAAATGAAAACATTATCCTGAATGTGTGAAACCAACGTGAATATACAGAAATGTGTCTGTGCATGAATACAGCGCGCGATCAGTGCATCAGTATATTGGACTCGCATGCTTACTGTATGTCTCCTGTGTCACCTCACCTTGAAATTACGTTAATGACACAATTTCATATGGTTCAAGTAATTTATTTGTTTTAAGTTAGTGTAATGCATTTGGAATTCTGAATTAATCGCTTTCATTGCACGTTAGCATTGACAGCCCTACTTGTGTTTTGATGTTCTTCCTCAGGCCAGATGGACAGCTGATGATTGTAGAGAACCTGGTATCTGCTGTGAACGTTTTTCTGCGCTCAGTGCTTCTGTCCAACAGGAAGAGGGTGTGTAGTCTGGGTGAGGAGGTTCTGTCGTCTATGGTTTGTGTTTATACTGGGATGAGACCCAGCCCGGCGCTGAAAGAGGAGCTAGTGAAGTTTTTCCAACTCCAGCTTTGTGTTCATCACCCCAAAGGGGCAAAGACTCTTGAGACAGGTACTGATACAACATTCATTTAAATTTTACTACATTTTAATATTTTGCCCTTGCATGTAACTTGTAGGGCTGCTGCTTGATGTCTGCATTGTGGAAAACAGATGAAATCAAGGAAAACACTATGCATGGAGTACTGACTGTGTAATTTTACAAAACTTTTTTATTGATTTTTTTTTTAAAGAACTATATTACTATTATTTAGTAAAATGTACTTTTACAATTGTACAACTTAGTACAAGACAGCAGGGCTGCACAATTATGACCAAAATAATAATTGTCGATTATTCCCTTGAAATTGTAATTGTGATTATTAATTACGATTGTCACAGTTTACACTGAATGATGTTTTGACTAGCTTTATACCATAGTTTGAAGCAACTGCATGCCACATTTTCATATATAGTTTCTTCTTTAAATATATAAAACAGTAAAAATTTAAAAATGAAAACAATGAGAAAAAAAAGGGGGAGAAAAAAAAAGTAAATTTTTTTTTGTAATATTCCAGGATGAACACTAACTGAACTTTTGTATGGATAGTCATAGTTTACTTATTAGCCAAAAAATAATAAATTAATGTAAATATATATATATATAATTAATACCCACATAAATATAATCTTACTAAGACCTATTATTGGGACATATGGAGTTATGATGATGTAAACAGTCTATACCTTTTTCAAAGATCTCATTGATTGACAAACTATCCGAATTTCATTTTACTTCTTGGCCTTGAAAGTATCAGCACCACATTTTTGATTATTATGTATATGCAAAATGTATAATATCCAAGGTACATATTTCTAGTAATTGTGCAGTTAATTCTAATATTGTATTTTCAGAAAGTTTTGGAATATTTTTCCTCTCCCCAAATTTGTCACTATCGAAACACAGTAATAATAATTTAATTAGAAGCGTTATATTGACCTATTTAGATTTTGCTTACGTCTAGATTGTAAATAAATATATATATATATATATATATATATTTGCTATTATATATATATTTTTTTAATTCATTAGTTTGAATATACATTGAACCAAAAACTATCATAACATCTTAGTTGATAATTCAGTATACTTTATTTTTGACAAAACATCCCATGTTTTGGTAGTGACTGCACATTTTCAGTATTGACAGTAATGCTTTGGTAGCGACCACATCACATTACCGGATTTTAACTCGCATACTAAAACACTACTAAAACATACTAAAATACAAAAAAAAATGCATAACTGTAGTAAAATTTTGTTTATTTCCCCCAAATATGAGGATTATGTGTTCCCTTTCGTTACTACCGAAACAATGATGACATGTTTCGGCTGTAACTGTTACTGTAGTGACAATTCTATGAGAAAGGGGGGACAAAGGAATATTTCCTGATTTAGTTAAAATCAGTCTAAAATCAGTCAATAGACTAAAACATGCACTGTTTCTGTAGTGACATGAAAAATGCGGGACACATTTATTTTATTGTATTTTATTTTTTTTTACGTGACGTTTCATAATTTACAAAGAAAATAAATAAATATATATATATATATATATATATATATATATATTAACTTCACTTTTTAAAAGAGTCAAAAAGTTACTTTTAAAAACAACAATGTAAAAAGTTACAAAAATAATGTCAATATCATTTTCATAAGTTGAAATTTAGGGTTAGGGTTCGGGACAGGCAATATATTATTATAAATGATGATTTTACATATATTAAGCTTACTAATATTTTAAATATTAATGTGGATTTCAATAGATAATAGAAGGATCCTACTAAACATCTAAGATTTAAATATTTAAATGGTTTTTTGGTTGTGGGACAGCAGTCTACACCAGTTCTGTAGAATGACTTATATATGTTTACCATAATGCTTTGCTGGCACAGGTGCTTATGCAGAAGACTGGATCAGATGGCAGAGTCAGCTCTGCACCCTCTATGATGCTCTTGTCAGTGAGATCAGTCAGATTGGCAGCAGAGGGAAATATGCCAAAGGCACTCGTCCTATAGCTGTGAAAGAAAATCTCATTGAACTGACAGCTGATGTCTGCCATCAGGTGATTAATGGATGTTTTACTCAATAATCTGTTTGGCTTGTTCGTATTAAATAGGTAATTTGAAGTAGAATATAAATCATGTGGTATTTGTATATGAATACGTTAAGGGTCAATAGTATCATGCCAGTGCTTTTATTTAATGTGACAAAAAAAAACAAAAAAAACATTGTCTGTTGGTCCTGTGCTATATCACTCATTACTTTACAAATTCTGATTTGATTTTGATTTGAATTGCTTATAGTATTTATCAATGTGCTGTGTCTCCCTAGATGTTCAATCAAAGCACTCATATTTCGGAAGTGACAGCGTCTTTCTGTCGGGACACTCAGCGGGATAGCCCGCAAAGCTGCAAACGCAGACGAATTGAGCCACCACTGATAAGTTGGGAGGTGATACGATCCAAACTGCAGCCCCACCACAGCGACTTTGACATGATTCCCTGGTAAAGTTACAAAAAAAAAAAAAGAAAAAGATACATCCTTTAAGCATTAATTAAAGGGAGGCCATTTTGGGGATGTTACAATTTGTTATTGGTACCCTCCACAATCCTAAAATACAGAGTTTGGCCTGTCATCTATCAGGATTTAACATTTGGAATGTTAACTTTGAACGATTTGTACTCTTTCTCTGTGTTTTCTGCAATGAAATATCCTTGCTTTTTTATCAACAAAAATCTGCTGGATGACATAAGAAGTAATGAAGTAATTTGTCTTAAAGGAGAAGTCCACTTCCAAAACGAAGATTTACATATAATGTACTCACCCCCTTGTCATTCAAGATGTTCATGTCTTTCTTTCTTCAGTTGTAAAGAAATTTTGTTTTTTGAGGAAAACATTTCAGCATTTTTCTCCATTTAATGGACTAATATGGTGACCCGAGTTTGAACTTTCAAAAAGCAGTTTAAATGCGGTTTCAAACGATCCCAGATGCGGTTGTAAACGATCCCAGTTGAGGAAGAAGGGTCTTATATGGCGAAACGATCAGTTATTTTCATAAAAATAATACAATTTATTAGAGATGCACGATATTGGATTTTTGCCGATATCCGATATGCCGATATTTTTCATCTCATTTTGGCCGATACCGATACCGATATATATGTATATTTTTTGGAAGCTTAGTTTTTATTAATAACTTATTTGTTAGGATTAAATAAATAGTAATGAGTGGTTTACATTCAATCCCTTCTTTTTCATCAGCAGGCTAGCATTATTAATGATCTGAATTTTGTGAATTAAGTTAACTTTTGCTATGTTTTAAGCTAAACTTCGGATGCTTTCACTTTCGAATTCCCAATCTGAAAACAACATTTCAAAACAAAAACAAAAAGAAAAGTTGAA
>JAHKKF010526560.1:1626-13947 GCA_019740295.1 Labeo calbasu
AGTTTCCCCACATTAATAACATAATAAGTGAGAGGGGAAGTTAAAAATATATGCTAGAACATATGATTCATTTTAAAAGAGAATGAATGTTACATTCTCCTTTTTAGTTGTAGAAAAATATTGAGAAAACAAACAGTTCTAGTGTCTAAATCTAAAGATAATAATTCATTTTAAGGTCATTAATTTAGCTGTAGGACAAAGGGGTGATTTTATGACATGCTGGCATGCCCAAATAGTTTTCCACTGGCAAAGTAGACTTACAGTGGTTGTATCCCAATTTGCGTATTTGTTATTAATATTTCTCAAGGTCACCTGACCATCCAGTCTTAACTAAATTGTTTATTTGCTGTCTTGGAAGAAGTCGTTCGATGCCGAGACTCGGGTCGAGCTCCGAATTAACACAAATTAGAAGTATAAAATGAGGTAAATTAGAGTAAACGATGAGTGTGAGTCTCACATAAAATGGTCACTGGTGAAATACAGGTAAACTTACAGACCAAATGATCGCAGCTTACGTCATTTCGTCTTATACAAAAGCGTGACGTGAAGAAAATACATGTAACTTGACTCTTGAACCCACTGGCGATTTCGACAGGCGTTTTTCACCGGAAATAGGCACATAAAAGTAAACAATCATGATGCTGTGGAAACATTCAACCCGATAACGCGGGTAAAACTGCGCAAGTACATTTGAATCGACAAACGTTTCTTTTCACGTTGGGTAGCCCCGCCCCCTACTGAATCCTCATTGGTCCAGAAACAGCATACAGCTTTACGATTGGCTGTGATTTTAAAATTACAAGCAGCATTTTCACGTTCACTTAGTTAGGATGCGGTGATAATATTCAAGCATAAACAGCTGTTTAACGTATTAAATCTGATAGTTAATATTGATCCTTATTGCTGGATAGGTTGGTTAGTAAGAATCATTTCCATGAAATATACCGATATATATGCGTCTCGGTTAGCTAGTGGTTTTCATTAAACGACATCGTTATGAGAGCGAGCGACACGACAAAACTAGATTGAAATCACGAGTTGTCATGGTAGTCTTTAGCAAATTAAACACTAAAAAGTGTTATTTTATAAAAAATCATTCATGCTATGCAGAATTTCTTGTACATGTGTGCGGATATAATAACTAGTTCACCAAAATGTTGTTTATAAAAGTCCCTAAACCTACCGCCACAGGAAAATAACATTTCTTTATATATTTAAAATAAAATTATTATTTTATTTATTAAAATAATAAATAAAATAATAAGTCACTATATATAAAATTGTAGAAAATCGTATAAAATATCTAACTGTCATTGTGAAAAAGACCTTGTTCAGACTTCTCTTCCTGGATTTCTTACTTAGGGAAATTAATTCTTGTCATCTGATGGCTTAGAAAACAGCACTTTCTTTCCCATGCCGAAAGAATCCCTTCCAACAGCAGAACTATGGCAAGTCAGTAAATGTCAACCGGTGGTTTTGAGGTTGTCATGGAAACGACCAGTTCCCCCTGGAGAAGTTCGTCTTTGTGCTCCGATACAATAAA
Source organism: Labeo calbasu (assembly GCA_019740295.1). Classification (NCBI taxonomy): domain Eukaryota; kingdom Metazoa; phylum Chordata; class Actinopteri; order Cypriniformes; family Cyprinidae; genus Labeo; species Labeo calbasu. The sequence continues at coordinate 3,170 of JAHKKF010526560.1, forward strand.
GTCCCTCACGGTTCATTAGATGTCAGGTGATCTGTGCACTTGGCGTATATGAGCGTGCATAAGACAAAATTAGGCATAAACACAGTCTGTAGAGAAGTATAAAATCTAATATTCAGTGTTAGTTCATGCATTCACTCGCTCTCGCTCTCGCTCTCTGTCTGTGTGAAATGGAAGCATGATCCTGTGGAAGAGAGCGCAGTCAGTGCCAGTGTACAGTTGTGTGTGGCTGTCTGTACGAGACGTGGTGCAGCATCCAGTGCTTCTGTGTGACTGCTCTCACAGGTCAAAGGTCAGGCTCATACAGGCCTGCTGTAGGAGTAATGGTTTCTGTCCGTGTCTGAGATCTGAAGGCTGGGCTTGCGTTCGCTGTCTTCGTTTTCAGCATTTTCTACATCCTGACAGCGAGGGGGGCGCTCTTTAAAGAAGTCAGAGATGTATCGCACCTAAGACGGAGAGAAGAAACTCTTAATGCATCTTGCAGAATTATAGAACACCAAATAAGTTCATTTTTTGTGTGTGTGTTTCAAATAAATAAATTAATAAATATTCTAAATATAAATATTAAATATAATATTATTATATATTATATTATAAATATTATTATTATTATATATATATATATTAACTTTTTTAAATATTATATGTATAAATACATATTTAAGTGTGTGTGTCTCAAATAAATAAATAAATTTATTATTATTACGAATTAATTAAATATTTAATCATATTTATTTAAACTAAAACATGGGAAAAAATTAAATAATATATAAAGAAATACATATTTTATTTTTATTACTACTTATTTTATTATATTTAATATTATGTATTTAAATAAATATAATAAAGATATAATATTTGTATTAGATATTTATTATTATATTTAAACTTAAAAATGTAAATAAATAAACTAAAATAAACAATATATAAATAAATACCTACATTTAAAAAATGTTATATAACTTTTATATAAACAATTAAATAATATATAAATAAATACATATACTATAAAAGTACAAAGAATTACAAGCAGACAAACCAAAAACCAAATAATTTATAATTACACTGAAATGAGAATTATCAATATAATTTTTTATATAAAAAGCATGTTTCCCATGTATTTAGGACCATTATGATTTTTACATTCTGACTGTATAATTAATTAACAAGAAAGAAAAAAAGGAACTACTTTATTATTTAATTTAATTTAATTTAATTTATGTACTATTTATTAAAGACTTTATGGCAGCAGAAAGATTTTTAATGTTGTAAAACTTCTCCCCAAATTCTATTTAAATTACTGCAATGTGGAAAAAAATTCTCCGCAAGTACGCAAGTACATAACTTATTTATATATTTGCATTTTATTATTTTTTCAAGGTTTTTTTTTTTTTGGTTGTTGCTTAATTTGGGCTTAATAATGGTCATTTCACAATGCAAAAAAACAAACAAACTATATTTAGCTGTGAAATATGACCTGAACAGGTTCTTGACCAGTTTCATGAGATTGACCCCGCTCACCGTGAGGACTGCGACCAGCGCCCCTTGCAGGAGACCCACGACCACGTCGCTCCAGTGGTGCTTGTAGTCAGACACACGCGTGTATCCCACATAAATAGCAAAGGCCACCAGGAAGAACTGAATCGTGGGCCGGAGGAGGCGGGCCCACTTGGATGCCATACGTGCCTGGACATACAACTACACAGGACAAATGAAGAGAAGCAACAACGGATTACACAATACTTGAAAAAGGAATATGCAAATGTATTTAGGGTTCAATAGCAGGAAATCAACACAAGCCATTGCAATTATTTAAAAGTTACGGGAATGCACCTTGTGTGAATATGATTTGACAACATCTACAGACATGTCTGAACATGAGCAACGCAACCAGAAACCTTAATTCTCCCTCATGTCACTCCAAACCTGACATTTTCCCAAAAAAACATTCATGCTGTGAAGAGAAAACACCATGCAGGTTTAGAATAACATGAGGGTGAGTAGATGATAACAGAGCTGTAATTATTGGGTGTACTGTCCCTTTAAGCACCGCATACTGTCTTGATTTAAAGCTGGAGACATTGGGAATGTTTGAGGTCGTCGTTTATTGTCTCCGTGGTGTTTCCTGTTGCTCTGAGAGCTTTCCTTTATCTGTCTACACAAGTCTTCTGTGTCAGCATGATTGCAGGAGAGGAAGACAACTGTGACAACTCACCGCCAGAAACAACATGCAGTACATCCCGAAGGAGGAGTGACCGGAGTAGAACGACAACCTGGCGCAACAGAATCCACGGAGAAAGGGCGGATCGGACAGATACAAGACAACAGTACAAGGAGAAAAGGAACAAGAATCATTTTTACAGTCCACAGATCATTCAGAATGACACATTTATGGGGCATTCTTCATCTTCAAATTATGTTAAAAGATTTGTCACAAATTCATACTCGCTGTAAAGTGCATTTATGATGTACACTTTTTATGTAGTGCGTGATGGGAATGACCCTTTTCACTTAAAAAAAAAAAAGCGCTCGATAACCCTTGGATTTGTAAATGCTTCATTTTAAATATATAAAAAAATATATATAAATAAAATGCACTTTTTGAAATTAAAATACTCAAATACAATACTATTTTACATTTTGATCTTCAGAGATGTTCTCCTTAGATTGATATTATAAATATATTTATTTATTTATTTGTAATGAAAGCAACTGAAAACTGTGATTCTTGGTTAAAAACAAAAAGTCAATATTTTGAATAAGCATTTATTTTTTTATTTTTAAATTAAAGCACAGGTTTTATTCATTTTGTTGTGTGCTTTTGTCATTTAAATTTTTTTTTTTCATTTCTTTTTTTTTGTCATTTCTGTGCTTCAACTTAATATAATATTATCCTAATATTTAACTAATATTTATATTTTGTTTCAGTTTTACTTCACTTACCAAAAACAATTTATAGTTTCATAAAAACAGTGTGGGATGAAAGATAAATAAATATAAAATAAATTAATATTATTAAAACTAGTAATTATAATAATAAATAATAATACAAATATTTAAATATAATTAAAAATTCATATTTAATATGCACTTTTTATATTAAAATTAAATTGTATACATTTAAAGATGTAAAATGTGCACACACAATCACACAGGTCATGTTTTTTAGTGCACACACAATCAAATCTATTAATGTTTCAGATCTCTTGAGGACACATGCCATTTGAGAACACAACTGAGACCTTTGCATGCAAAGGTCAAAGCTTAAGAAAGCACAAATGTACTGGACAAACGGGAAGTGAAACAACAGGTGAAAAATATAAACAGATACAGGAAGCAAGGTTAGCCGTTTACGACCTCCGACACCGGCCCTTCCCTTGTTTGTGTACCTGGATTCGGTCACGTTGCGAGGGTTTCCCGTGCAGTTTATCTCCAGCATGTAGCCATTGCACACTTCAGGAGCGCACACTGCCATGAAGTTGGGCCGCAAGCGTCCGATGGTGTACTTAGCCATATCGGTCAGTGACTGGCTCACACACGCGCCGAACAGAAACGTCCCCACCACTTTATAAAGTGCCGCAGCATACTGATTAAAGTCTGAATTGGAGTAGAGGCGTTTAGTGTAGACCAAGTAGGCCTCTCCGGAAGTGATCTGCAAGTGAGAAAACGATTCGATTTTAAATTTAACATTTCTAAGTATGAGAAATACAGTCTTAAAAAATAAAGGTTCTTTTTTTAACATCTATTAGTTACATGAAAAAAACATTAATATTCATAAATGGAATGTTTCCATTCCACAAAAGATTCGTCACACAGTTCTTTATTGGCATTGATGGAATCTTGAACATCCATGGAATCTTTTCATTCCACAAAAGGTTCTTTATAGTGGAATTTGGTTCTTTAGATTTTTAAAATGTTCTTCACACTAAGAAAAAGTAGCTGTTTTAAGAACTGTTCACTGTTCAAGTGCTCTTTGGGGAACCAAAAATGGTTCTTCTGTGTCAAATACCCCTTTTGGACCTGTTTAAGAGTGCATAGTAATAGTAATGCATGACTAAATATTGGCACACTCCAATAGTTTGTACATTTTTAATTAACTTAATTTCTTATGTGTTATGTAACACTCTCTAACTACCATTATGAACTAAATGTGCTACATTAACTTGTCTTGCCTTAAGATTTAGCAATGCGAGTAAATGACAGTCAAGACTATGAATCTGTGAGGTAGATGAGTCATGTTTTCAGTTGCACTCTCACTGATGAATCATGTTCAACTAATTACAATGTTCCCTCAGAAAATGTGGACATAATTCCCAACCAACCTACATGTTTTTGTAACCAAATACGCCACAGAAATTATATTTCACAACTACTGCAACTGGCTGGTTCTCACAAGTAGTTCAACACTGAATCAGTTCAGACATTCATGATGATTCTTACATGAGTAGTTCACACAAAAATGCAATTTCTGTGGTTATTTACTCAACCTCATGTTGTTTCAAACCTGTATGACTTACTTTCTTTCATGTTTGGTACATGAAGGTAAAAATGTTACATCTGTCAAAGCAGTTCCTATTGAATTGTGCACTACATTCTAACTCTTCTGAATTCATCCGATAGCTCATGTGAGGAAACTTTCCTTTTCATTGACCCATGAGAACTACTGTGACTGTATCACCAAGTTGAAACTATTTGATTCTTACGGTTTTCTAGACTACTTTTATGGTACATTTTTGTCCTTTTTGCAGCTTCAAAAACACTATTCACTTTCTTCAACACACACTCTATTTCCAACAAATGCATCATTAAGATGTTTTAACTTCAAACTGTTGCTTCTAGCCAAAATACCATAATCCATTATATTGCCTTCTCCAGAAATATGCACAGACCAAGCACCGTTTACAGCTCAAAACAGTCCAAAACAGTTAATATGTAGGTGGATTTTGATGCGGATTTTAAAAATCGGTGTGCACTGTCTTTGTCCATTGTGCCACAAGTGTCTGTAAGGATATTTGCATATCTCTAAAAGCATGCCTGCCATTGGCAGACAAAATTTGAGCATCTGTTAGACAAGGTTAACGGAGGCCGATCGGAATGAAACTTGGTGGGCCTGTTCGACTCATAGGCCCAAAGGTCTGAGAGAAATTTGAAAGAAACTGGCCACGTCTAGAACCACAGCTGTCAATCAAATTTTTTGTTGAATAATTGAGGAGATGTCAAAAAACGACTTTTTTTGCGAACTAGTCCTCTTTTTTTTGCTCTGTCTGGAAAAAACACTGCAGTACAATTCTCTGGACTCTCTAGGCCAATAACTGTATAAAATAAAGGAAGGCTATAACAGGGTCGTTTAGAAAAAGTTTCTGTCCAAATGTACCCAAAACCCTATAAAGCTTAAAGGAAAACTCAAAACTTCATGAAATCTGCGAAGCACATGAGACAGGTGATTCTAAACAAGCATGCAAAGTTTTAAGGAGATCGGACCACAGGTGGCACTAAACATTAAAAAAAACCATCATATTTCTATGGTAACTTACTTAGATTTGCCAAAAATGCTTTTTTAAAATAATTGATTTAGGTGGTTACAGGCTTGCTAAATAATGTATTTTTTTTTTTTTATATGTGCTTAAATGCCTTAAAGCCCTTGAACCCCGATAATTGCTGATTTTCGTTTTGAAAATGATGAAAATTCATTAAAAATAAATGTAAATATTAGCATTTATTTTTTTTAAAGAGTACAATAAAATAATTGCATTTTTATTTAATACTCACTTTTTATTTTAAAATATAATAGTATTATCATGCACTTTATTATGCTGTTTATTATTTTATTTTAAAAATTAACTAAATAAAGTGCAATAATACTATAATTACTTTTTTATTTTTAAGTTACATTTAATGTGTGTGAGCACCAAACCAGACCGAACAACTTATGTGCAACCCTGTTAACGATGGATTTGTTCCTTACAAACATGTAACTTTTCACTTCACAAGATGGTGACTGATGGACTGGAGTGGTGTGGATTACTTGTGGATTACTGTAATGTTTTTATCAGCTGTTTGAGCTCTTATTCTGACGGCACCCATTTACTGCAGAGGATCCGTTAGTGAGAAAGTAATGCAATGCTACATTTCTTCAAATCTGGTGAAGAAACAAACTCATACACATCTTGGATGACCTGAGGGTGCGTAATTTTCATCAAATTTTCATTGCTCTCAGGGTTCGCTCAGCTGATTGATTGATGGAGACTCACGATAATAATGGAGCAGGAAATGGTAACGGCCGCCATCATTTTGTGAGAGATGGTGTCTGGTCTGTAGGGGTAACGGATGGTCGTGTCATTGCAGTAAACACCACGCTGGTACGGCCGGTACATGATGGTCATTATGATGAACGGCATCGCCACTGAAACACAAACAACAGCGTTATTATTGGCCTCAGATGGCTGGCTTGGTAGCACACATCAAAACAAATCATCTAGCGCATGTCTTTTGTTGAACTTTCCAAAGAGCAAAATGCTTTTATAATAGAAAACAGACGAAGTGCAAGTTCATCAATACTTCCGCGATACACCCAGATATGAATATGAATGAATATGACACAGTGTACAACACATCAGAAGGGTTTCCACATCAAGAGACACTGACTAATCATAAACGTCAAACACATGTTCTGGAGTCAGTGTTGTTGGATAATCGCCCGCTTGCCGTCCAGATGCAGGAAGCCGGTGAGAATTATCGACAGGGTCACGGCACCAGATGTCAACTCAACGGATGCCCACAACGGTATCTTGTAACCAGGAAAACACTGATTTATGTCTCCAACATGTGCAACTCCATTATTTTCTCTATCTGAAGTCATGAGAACCGGGAGAGGGAATATTTATAAACTCGAGCGGTGTTTCTCAAAGCCTGAATATTCCACACAGCTCTTTTTCCCATCGGACTGCATAGATGCCAATCAGATGTATCCCGGACTGTCGAGGGAAAATAGTCTCTGGATATTAAGGCAGGGTGAAGTACATTTGCTTCATCTCAGAAGTTCATCAACATAGTTTCTATTCCCAAAGCCACGGTAACTTTCCCAGGATCAGGACCTTGGAGTCCAGTCACATATTATATTACTTGGATCGAAACACAAGCACTGAAGCAGATGTACTTCACCGAATGACAGATTCAAAGCGGTCTGAGTCAGAGCAAGTTTAAAGATGTGTTCCAAAATATGCACCTTAAAAGTATTTGGACACTTAAGTCAAATGTGTGAATGTCATTGCATTGTATGTATCAATCCAAACGGTGCACATACATGTTAAAGAAAGATAACATATGCACACGTTTCAAGCATAATATTAAAAAAAACAATATTTTGAAGTTTCATATTATAGGCAAAGGTAAGACGTACATTTACACGACCAGTCAAAAGTTTTTTGAACTGAACGATTTTTATTGTCTCTTCTGCTCACCAAGCCTGCATTCATTTGATCCAAAGCACAGCAAAAACAGTCAAATTTTGAAATATTTTTACTATTTGAAATAACTGTTTTCTATTTGAATATATTTTAAAATGTAATTTATTCCTGTGATTTCAAAGCTGAATTTTTAGCATCATTACTCCAGTCACATGACCCTTCAGAAATCATTTTAATATTCTGATTTGCTGCTCAAAAAACAGCAGAGTAGAATTTTTTCAGGTTTCTCTGATGAACAGAAAGTTCGGAAGAACAGCATTTATCTGAAATAGAAATCTTTTGTAACATTATAAATGTCTTATCATCACTATTATCACTTTTGATCAATGTAAAGCATCCTTCTGAAAAACAAAATGTACTTGAAATATTGCAAATACAGCAAATCAACATATTAGAATGATTTCTGAAGGATCATGTGACTGGAGTAATGATGCTGAAAATTCAGCTTTGAAATTACAGGAATAAATTACATTTTAAAATATATTCAAATACAAAACAGTTATTGTAAATAGTAAAAATATTTTACAATATTACTGTTTTGCTGTATTTTGGATCAAATGAATGCAGGTTTGGTGAGCAGAAGAGACTTCTAAAAAAAAAAAAAAAATTAAAAATCTTACTGTTCAAAAACTGACAGTGTATATAGCAACAAAATTCAAAGTGCTTTACATAAGCATAAACAAGAGGATGTGAGAGAAGAAATTTAGAAAATGTACAAAGTCAAATCCAAAACATAAAAAAAAAAAAAATGCATTATTTATTAACCTTAAAAAAAGGCTAAAAATATCAATAAATAAATACAAATATATTGTAAGTATAAATAAAAATAAAAAAATGTTTAAAATAATTAAGAACATTCAATATTTATATTCGGTGCCAATAGCCTTGTGGTTAGTGCACAACTGCACAACTGTGCTCGCTAGGATAATTTGCTTGTAAATGTCACTTGCTTTGATATTTTGTTATCTCTTGCAATTAAAAAATTCATGCTTCAGAAGAGTTCATGACTACTTTCATAATGACTATATGTTTGTGTCAGAGGTTTTTTGAGGTTTTTTAGCAAATGCTCTTTTGGCTTTTATATTTAAAATAATTATTTAAAGGCACAATTCACCTAAAAATCCTATGTTGTTCTAAACCTGTATGTATTTCTTTCTTTTGTTGAGCATAAAAGAAGATATTTTGAAGAAAGTGGGTAACCAAACAGTTTGTCCCCATTGACTTCCATAGACTTTCCCATTTTCTTTTTTTGGGCGAACTATCCCTTTAAGAAGGCTTTTAGTATTTAAGAAGCATTGTTAGGTCAACCGTGCACCCATAATCTATTTCCAGCAAAAAAAAATCCCCATTTTTGTCCCGACAAGAAAACCCAGGTTGTGTTGAGTAAGCACGCATTGTTTTCAAGCACAAAGAACAAGCTTTTTCTTGCACAAAAGGAAATGTCCATAAACCCGGACAGGGCTGTAAAAGGAAGAAAAAAAAAACTGGCCCGCATTCATAACATTGACACAATGGCTCCAGCAACCACACACATATTCACAATGAATTTGACTGTAAAGCTGTCTCTTGACGGATGTGAGGAGATGACAGTGAGCTTTGGGGGGTCGTCTGCTGGGAACTCATAAAACTTTAATTAGAACCTTACTGTGTCAACGAAAGCAGAGTCATCAGTTACCGTCAAACTACAGTAGCGCTTTACTGCCAACATCAGCAGTTGCCATTATGAGTTCATATACATGCACTACCAGTCAAAAATATGTAATAATTAAGATTTTTATGTTTTTGAAAAAGTCTCTCACCTAGGCTGCATTTATTTGATTAGTAAAAACATTAAAATAATTTTCCAATTTCAACAACTGTTTAATATTGTAATATACTTTAAAATGTAATTTATTCATGTGATTCAAAGCTGAATTTTCACCATCATTACTCCAGTCTTTAGTGTCACATGACCCTTCAGAAATCATTCTAATATGCTGATCTGCTGCTCAAGAAACATTTCTGATTATTATCAGTTGAAAACAGTTGCGGTGCCTCATATTTTTGTGAAAACGTTTTTTTTTTTGTTTTTTTTTTCAGGATTTGTTTTCAACACTGATCACGTGACACTGAAGTAATGATGCTGAAAATTCACCTTTGCATCTCAGGAACAAATTACATTTTACAATATATTCAAACAGAAAACAGTTCTTTTGAATTATTATATTATTTAATATTTTTTACATTTTTTTCTGTATTTTTGGTCAAATAAACACAGCCTTGGTGAGCAGAAGAGACTTCTTTCAAAAATGTTTAAAAAAGGCAATTATTCCAAATTTGACCGGTAGTGGAAATAAAGAAATTGCACAATAAACTGCATGTAAATAATAATAAAAAAAGCTATTAAAAAAAAAAACCTTAAAACACGTTCAATATGACGTCCAGGATAGTATTGTAGAAAGCAGCATAACCTGACTTTCACTGGGAGCGTACATAACATGTTTCCTACGTAGTTTACTAGATTTTGGCCCGGATCCATATTCTGACTCAGACTGATAACATTCAGCTGGGTTATGAAAGGGTTGAACCTCTGGTTTTAGCAACGTAACTCTTGATTTGAACATGTTAAATGTTACCTCACACGAGAAACTTAAATCATGCGTTTGAAGAAACAAAATGTCCTTTAGGAACACGATCGTCCACTATTACAGGATATCCAGAGCCTTAAAGATCCATGAAGGCAGGTAAACAGTCTTTATCAGCTCTCTATCTGAATGTCAAGACTGTAAAAGTACACAAAAACAACCTTTAACCTCCTTATACTCAAAGTATTTTCGCTCCCTTCCTTTTTCTCATTATCTGCCTTTTGCACATCTCCCTCTTCCTTCTCAGTTTGAAAACATTCACATCACCTGCCTGATATAACAAATTCAAGAAGAAGAGAACTAAAATGAAGTTCAGGAAACCTGTTTGAAAACAGTCATTATTTTTGCTGTTTCTTTTGGTGATGCTAGTGCCTAGAAATTACACACTACGTTTAAACAATCTGTTTTGGTGATAAAAAGTGTTTATTTTAGACAACAGCCTTTAATTTTAATTTTCAAACAATATGTGTGCATTCAGACAGTAGTTAAAAGGACATAGACTATATAGCAAATCTCAACTGCTTGATAGTTCAAATCACTGCGTAACATGCAACTAAAAGACATGAAAAAATTTATATTTTATAATCATTAACAATAGGATTTTCTGTAAAGCTGCTTTGAAACTATGTGGATTGTAAAAAATCCATTTTGGAGAAAATCCTTTCACTTAGTAAACAGTAGTCTAATTAAA
>JAHKKF010526562.1:0-40870 GCA_019740295.1 Labeo calbasu
TGCAGTTTTTTTCATGAAGCAATGTTATTAATGTATGTATGTTATTAAGTCATGTTGTTGGTTTCTGCTGTATGTAGTACCCCTTTGAGCGAGCAGAGAAGTTCAACCGTGGCATCAGGAAGCTGGGTCTTACTCCGGATGGTCAGAGCTACCTGGATCAGTTCAGACAGCTCATCAGTCAGATCGGTAAACTTTGTCTGGGAACTCTTTCCTTTTATATGTTTATGCTTGGACGCCTAATGATAATTCAATAATTTCAAGTGATATTTTCAAGCATTTAAGTAATAAGTGTTTTTTTTCTCCTCTTCCCTTTCTTTTTCTTTCTTTTAGGTAATGCGATGGGTTATGTGCGCATGATTCGGTCTGGAGGGCTGCACTGCTGTAGCAGTGCTATCAGGTTACACATCACCTTCTACTACTACTACATACAAACATTATTTAACTGAGACATTCAGATTGTAGAAATACTGGTAATGCTGGATAAATAATAATGGTCTTGTCACACAATACTCAGAGCTAAATGACACATATGGTATGAACATTATAAAAATCTTCCTACAGAAGTCCTCTGAACAACCGGGACATTTAGCAAGATACTCACATTCAAATGTGTTCCAGGTTTGTTCCTGATCTAGAGGACATTGTGAACTTTGAGGAGCTTGTGAAAGAGGAAGGCCTTTCTGAAGAGACACAGAAAGCCGCCAGGTACAGTAATACAATAATTAATAAATACTGCAAATACTAAAACATAATTAATAATAATAATAATAACATCAATTATAACAATTAATTAGACATTAATAATAATTAATAAAACATAATCACAACGATAATAATAACAGACAATTAGTAATGATTATTATTAGTTATTTTTATGAATTAATACTATAAAAAAATGAAACAACAATTAATAAATACTGCAAATACTAACACATAATTAATAATAATAAATAAAACAACAATTATAAAAAATAATTAGACATTAATAATAATCAATAAAACATCACAATGACAACAATAATAAACACAAAATAATAAAACAACATATTAGTAACAATTATTATAATAATTACAATTAGTAATGATTGTTATTATTTTTATGAATTAATACTAAAATATTATTTATTGCTGTTATTAATTATAATAAATAATCACAATAAGAATTGTTATTATTATTATTATTATTACAATATACTAAAATAACAATAAACAATTAGTAATTATTACTAATAGTATTGTTTATTATTTATTAGGTATTATTAATAAATAAGTAATTAAACAGTAATAGTAATAGTAGTAGTAGTAGTAGTAGTAGTAGTATTAATAATACATAAATTGATTGATTAAATAATAAATAACAAAATTTCTGATAATTATAAATAACAATAATAATAATAATAATAATTTGTACTATTACTGTTATTTTAATTAAAACTAATACATTGTTATTAATAATAATAATATTATTATTAAAATATACAAATGTAAAAATAACAATAAACAATTAGTAATTATTACTATTGCTATTAGGTTTAATAATTTATTAGTTATTATTATTATTAATTAATAAATAAAATAATACAGAAATTATATTATTGTAAATAAGTATTACATTATTAATTATACAATATAAAAATAATAGTAAAACAATGATAATAGACATTATTATTAATAATAATAATACTATTATTAACTAAAAATATTACTGTTGTTAAAACATAATAACAAACAGTTATTATGTTTAGAATTCATTAGTTATTATTAATAAATAAAAAATAAAACATTAATAGTAATAATAGTAGCAGTAATATAAATAATACATAAAAGATGCAAAAAATGCAGATGATGCTGATAATTATAAATACCAATAACAATAATTTGTATTATTATTATAAACAAGTTTTAAATAATTCATTCTGAAATATAATTATTTCTATTTCATATGAAATAAATATAAATGTTTTTTTTCAGCCAACTGGACTGTGTGCTTAGTGACCTGACCAGCAACTCAGCTGAAGGAACTGAGTACTTTAAGATGCTAGTGGGAGTTTTTGCACCGGAGTTTCGCAGCGTCAAGAACATGCATTTGAGGAACTTCTACATGATAGTTCCTCCTCTGGTGGGTCATCATATCTCGGATGAGTAAATCTCTTACTAACTCCAGCATCTCTTGCATAACGTTCATCTTTCTTCTCTTTCACAGACAGTAAATTTCGTGGAACATTCCATCAACTGCAAAGAAAAACTAAACAAGAAGAACAAAGTGGGAGCTGCGTTTACAGACGATGGTTTTGCCATGGGTACATGTTTAATACGGTCATAAAAGTGTTATACGTTCTGTACGTGGACTATGTATTCAAGGACCTTTCCTGTGTTTTCCAGGAGTCGCCTACATCCTGAAGCTCCTGGACCAGTATCAGGAATTTGACTCTCTCCACTGGTTCCAGGCTGTGAGGGAAAAGTATGTAAAGGAAATGAATGCGGTGGTCAAAGAGCAGAACGTTCAGTCCACCAGCCAAGATGAGAAGCTTATGCAGACCATGAACCTGACCCAGAAGAGACTGGATGTATATCTACAGGTATGGGAGCATCTTTATGCTCCTCAACAGTGATGGCCAATTGCTTTATTTAAACCTCTCTCCATTTGTAGGAGTTCGAGCTGCTCTATTTCTCTCTGAGCAGCGCTCGGATCTTCTTCAGAGCTGATAAGACGGCAGCCGAGGAGACCCAGGAGAAGAAGGACAGAGGTTGGTTGATGGATCCATGATCTCTAGAACATTGTATGACGATTTTAAGCAGCGCAAACACTCATTTAATCTCTTTTCAGAAGAAGTTGCCAAAACTGGACCAGGTTCCTCATCGATTGAGGGCTCTCCTGGGGAAACAAGTGCCAAGTGAAACCACAAAGCAGCTTGAATGATATAAATCACTTGAACAGCATGAACTCGCTCCAGAAGAGGTTATAAACATTGACCCTCCAGTAACTATACTCCTGTTGGAGTCTGTACAGCGTCTTAAACTCATTTTGGCATTACGCCACGTGCACTCATCCGACTGGAACTGACTGTGGATTTGGACCAACGCTTTAGATTGTTTTACATATTGACAATGATGTGTTTTGTCAAGCATTATGCGGTCATGTAAATTCAAGAAATGTGATTGGTAGATGAAGGTGTCTGTAGTTTTGTTTTTGTTTTTTAACGTCCTATTGATTGTTAGGCACAGATATTTTTATATGATAAAACTGGCCTTTAGAATACAATGGGTTTTTTTTTTAGATAATGAAATTTAAAAAGAAATTCAAAGAATTGATTATATTTCACCCAAAAATAGAAATTGTTGTGTCGTTTCAAACCTATATAACTTTTATTTTGCAGAACACAATTTATTAAAAAAATATATATATATATCCTTTTTTTAATCCTCAATGCAATGAAAGTCGATCGGGTCCAACAGTGTTATTTTGGACCTCATTGACTTTCATTATATGGACAAAATCGGTTCTTCAAATTATCTTTTATGTTCCTCAGAAGGAAAGCCGTACATGTTCTGAATAAGACGGTGAGTAAACGATAACAGAGTTTTCATTTTTGGGTGAACTTTCCTTTTAAAGTGGAATTATTAGTGGTGTCAAATCGATTAATCGTGATTAATCGCATCCCCAGATCTTTTAAAGTGGAGTTATTAGTGGTGTCAGATCGGTTAATCGCGATTAATCGATCTGACACCACTAATATAATATAATCTCCAAATATTTTAAAGTGGAATTATTAGTGTCAAATTGATTAATCGCATCCCAAATCGTTTAAAGTGGAATTATTAGTGGTGTCAAATCGATTAATCGTGAGTAATCGCATCCCAAATTGTTTAAAGTGGTTGGTGGTGTCACACTGATTAATCTCATCCCAAATCTTTTAAAGTGGAATTATTAGTGGTGTCAAATCGATTAATCGTGAGTAATCGCATCCTAAATCTTTCAAAGTGGAATTATTAGTGGTGTCAAATCGATTAATCACGAGTAATCACATCCCAAATCTTTCAAAGTGGAATTATTAGTAGTGTCAAATCGATTAATCGCATCCCAAATCATTTAAAGTGGAATTATTAGTGGTGTCAAATCGATTAATCGTGAGTAATCGCATCCCAAATTGTTTAAAGTGGTTGGTGTTGTCACATTGATTTATCTCATCCCAAATCTTTTAAAGCGGCATTATTAGTGGTGTCAAATGGATTAATCGCATCCCAAATCGTTTGAAGTGGTTAGTGGTGTCAAATCGATTAATCGCGATTAATCGCATCCCCAAACCTTTTAAAGGGGAATTATTAGTGATGTCAGATTGATTGATTGTGATTAATCGCATCCCAAATCGTTTGAGGTGGTTAGTTGAGTCAAAATGATTGATCACATCCCAAATCTTTTAAAGTGGAATTATTAGTGGTGTCAAATCGATTAATCCTGATCATGAATAATCGCATCTCAAATCTTTTAAAGTGGAATCATTAGTGGTGTCAAATCGATTAATCGCGATGAATCGCATCCCAAATTGTTTAAAGTGGTTGGTGGTGTCAAATCGATTAATCCTGATCATGAATAATCGCATCCCAAATCTTTTATAGTGGCATTATTAGTGGTGTCAAATAGATTAATTGCGATTAATCGAATCCCCAAATATTTTAAAGTGGAATTATTAGTGGTGTCAATTGGATTGATGGCGATTATTCGCATCCCAAATCGTTTAAAGTGGTTAGTGGAGTCAAATCGATTAATCACATCCCAAATCTTTTAAAGTGGAATTATTAGTCAAATTGATTAATCCAAAATAAAAGTTTGTTTACATAATATGTGTGTATACGGTGTATGTATATATTTAAGAAATTTAATAATACTAAGTATTTAATCTCGATTAATTGCTTCGAAAATAAGTGTTTGTTTACATGTGTGTTGTGTATATTTATATATAAATACAAGTACGTGTGTATATTTCATTGATATTTACACATATATATGTATTCATATTTATATGATTTATATTATATACAAACATATATTACATATATTTCTTAAGTGTATCTATTTACGTGTGTATGTATATATATATATATATATATATACACACACACACAGACACACACAGCACACACACATTTGTAAACAAAAACTTTTATTTTGAATGCCATTAATCAATCTGACAGCATTTTGGATGGGATCAATCGATTTGACAGCTCTATTTATATTATATATTAATTATATACAGTTCTTAAATATGTACATGTATATGTGTGTGTATAATATACATTTAAATGTACACACACATTATGTAAACAAACTTATTCTGGATGTGATTGTGATTAATCGATTTGACAGCACAATTTATATTATATATTAATTACATATATTTCTTAAATATATACATGTATGTATGTATGTATGTATATATACATTTAAATATACACACATTATGTAAACAAAAACTTAATTTGGATGCGATTAATCGATTTGACAGCACAATTTATATTATATATAAATATAAATTGCATATAATATATACATGTATACGTATAAATATACACACACATGTAAACACAAAGTGTTATTTTGAATGTGATTAATCGATTTGACACCACTATAAATTCTATGAAGTAGAATCATTTTTTTCTTGTCGAGAGTACTAATTTACTTCACTAATAATTTTTGATATGCGAAACATGTAAATATAAAATGTAGCACACTAACATGTTCTGTCTATTTGTGCTGCCTAAAATATATTGACACGTAAATCACCCTTAAGCACTGTGATGGAGGAAATAGAATTGCACTTGCCTTAAAGCTGCTGCTGTCTTACAGTATTCAAAGTGATCGCAAAGCGCAGTTTCTTCACGCCAGTGACATTCCATCTGATTTTTCTTGCCTATTTTGACCTTTTGTAAGTACTCTGTGTGTATTAACCATTAACCTCACGGCATCTTTATTAAAAGACTTGGAAAAAGCACAGCGTTAGGATCAATCATGCATTGCAGGCACACACACAACATGCTCGTACCGAACACCCCCGTCCCATACAGAGTCCAAACACTGGTTCAGGAAAGCCGTTCTGCTTTATTACAAAGAAAGGGAGCTTTAAAGGTGGTCAGAAAATACAAGATTGGTCTGTTTTTCGTACTATGGGTTTTCCCTTTCCTACGAAATGCTTCTATTCAAATAGCTGCAGCTGAAATGTCTCCACCCCCTTGTGTGTTTTTTTCTTTTCGCATTACAGACGTCCTCGCTCGGGCCTTCCGTGTCACCTTTATTCGTTTAGTTGAATTGGTCTTTAAGTGCACAGGGTAACAAACGTGATTCCCCGTCTGGCAGCTCAACATACTGTCACTAATTTTTTTTGTCTTTCGCATGGTTTTTTTTTTTTGCTTCTACCACATAATGCCATTTCTGTTCACCTCCTAAAAATGAGGTCAAGCATAGGTACTTCTTCCAAAATAGACGCCATGTATATATATATATAGATACATCTATCTATATATATCATATATATACACATTCATACATACATATCTTTATTCATGTGATGTCAAAAAATTAAAAAAATGTACACGTTTATTACAAAATCGTAACAAAGACTGAAAAGGGTTCGTATTCATTCTGGAACAATGTTTCTCGGTAAGCTCACAACCGCCTGGTCCACAGGTTGTGCCCAACAACGGTCACTGAAACAGTCTGATTGGGATTTATTGACGCTAAGCAGAAAAACACCTCACCGGATGAGCAACGCAAGGTGGATGGAGTAAAACAAACGGAAAGTGAAAGAAAAAACGGGGGGGAAACCGAAAAAAAAAAGCACCTCCTTGATGTTAACGACAGGGCTGCGCATACTTCCAAGTTTCCTGTGTTAAAAAAAAAAGCAGAAAACAATTTTTGTGTTCTTTTATTACTAAATAGTGCAACAATGAACATTGCATTTTCTTTTGCCCTTGTGTATTCACATGTATTGGATTTGTCTTTGTGTCCTGTTTGGTAGCGCAGCGCGCTTCGGAAAACAAAGCGCGAACTGCGTTTTAATTTCTCTTTAATACCAATGGATGTGTTTGTGTGCTGTACTGCAACTTCAAAGACTCCAGGCAAACACCAAAAGGGGCTTTCCATCAGAGGAGTAAACAAAACATTGACCCTGCTCAAAATGAAATGGAGGGAGAAAAAAAAAAAAAAAAAAAAAAGAACGTAAGAGGGGAATTTAAAAACAGAATGAAAATATATAGAAGTTTTGTGTTCGGGCAGCACATAATTTGTAAGGCAGGGCCCCTCCCCCCCGAGGTTGTCAAGGTGGAGACCCCTGCCACCCCCCCTCCCCCTCCCGCAGTCCTAGTCCAGACAGTTGAGGAATAAAACCAGGTTTTTCGTGGTCAGGCAGGTCGGCTGGCTGTCTGTTGCCGATGGCTCCTAGAGCTCACGGGCGCTGACGGACTCAGCTTCAGAAGGCCTGCTGGGCCGGATTGTAATTGAAGGTGGTTGGCACGTGAGGCCGCTCCTCTAGCTTGTCGTATTCCAGATGAAACTCCTGAGAGGTGAGAGAAATGCACAAAGCTGAAGTTCACTTATATACGGAACACACACTTTAATTCAATGTGACGTTTAGTGATATGTTTACATTATCAGCATAATAGATAAATGTGACCATTTGAGGCTACACTGCGAGTCTGACTAACAGGTGATTTGACCAATCATAATGTAGAATTCTCCCATTTTTGTCCGAACCAGACTCCAGGCTGACCAGGAGAGTAGATTAACGTTGGTGGACTTTAACTAGTTAACTAGTAAGAAGATCATCAGTTTATGTGACGCTTGAAATTAGGTGCTACAGCAACTAAAGAGCCACAAAACCATTTATTGTTTGAATTTATTTTAAAAATGATAACATTTAAAAGATGAGATTTTTATACCTAAAGTAACCCGCTCTGTCTTGTTTGTTGGCGTGTTGTCAGTTTCTTTGTGAGAGCACCGCAGCATAGTAATAGTAATGAAGGGAGCCGGGTCTTTGCGAAGGTCAACAGGTCAATTGCGTTCTACAAGGTGCACGTTTTCGGTTTACAAATACTTTGTAATAAACACTGAGATATTTTTCAGCAGTTTTTACACTGCACCCAACCTCTTTTTTTTGTGAACACATTCAGGAAAGCAAAAAAGGTACTTTTATACACAGGCATCCAGAGGCATTAAAATGTGCAATTAAATGTAAGCAAGTATTTATTTATAAATGTTTATTTTAAAAATAAAATTATATAATTTTATATATATATATATATATATATATATATATATACACACACATACACATGTATAACAAATCTCCAAAACATTGTCTAATCCATAATACTAATGATAATCTCTTAAAAAAAGTCTAATTCTAATTATAAATAATATTTTTAAAAATTACAATATTTTACATTTAAATTTTGTATAATCTTTTTTTATTTTTTTTTTACATAAAAACACATTTTAATATTTTCAAAAATTTATATTTTACTAATTGAGTTGAGAGATTTTGTGCATGTTGTTTGCTATTATTATAAATACTATTTTAATATTTTCAAAAAAAATTATTTTACAATATTATTTTGAAACAGACTGCATGTTTGCTAGTATTATAAAAATACGTTCTATATATTTTTAAAATTTTACTAATTACGTTTTGAAAGAGTTTGTGTTGTTTGCTATTATTAAAAAATACTTATTTTAATATTTTTTTAATTTATATTTTACTAAAGTTTTGAGACGGATTGTGTTGTTTGCTATTATTTAAAGAAAATGTATTTTAATATTTTTTTAAAAATTACATTTTACTAAAGTTGAGACAGATTGTATGTTGTTTGCTATTATTAAAAAAACTTTATATTTTTAAATTTATATCGTACTAAAGTTTAGAGATTTTGTGTTGTTTGCTGTTATTTAAAAAAAAAAAACTTTAATATATATATTTTTTAAGATTTTGTGTTGTTGTTGCTATTTAAAAAAAAAAACCTTTCTTAATATTTAATTTTTTTTTTTTTAAATATTACTAATGTTTTGAGAAAAGTTTTGAGAAATGTTTTGGGAAAAAAAACAAACTCTTAATATTTTTTTAAAAATGTATATTTTACTCAAGTTTTGAGATGGATATTGTGTATGTTGTTTGCCATTATTATATAAAAAAAAACTTCTTAATATTTTCCAAAAATTAATATTTTACTAATTAAGTTTTGAGACAGATTTTGTGCGTTGTTTGGAATTATTATTTAAAAACTTTATATATAAAAGAACTTTTTATATTAAAAAGAAAAGATCATTCAAGTTGAGAGATTTTGTGCATGTTGTTTGCTATAAAAATTGAATCCCTGACAATTTTCAAGCGACAGCTGAAAACTCATTGTCATGGCATTCTATTAAAAAAAAACCCCACTGTCTTTCCTTAATTACGCCCTCTCTATCTTGTACTAATCTGAACAATGTTTGAAACTTTGTATTACAAGCACGTCCTGTGTTTATTTGCCTCTTTATAATGAATCATGTTTTATTCCTTAATTTTAATGGATAAAAGCGTCTGCTATAAATAAATGTAAATGTACACTGTATTATGTTTATTTAAGCATTAATGATCATGTCATTACTGTAACAGTCATTCTGCTGCTCCAGGATACTGGCATTGGTTTGAGAGACTGGCATCAGAAAAATCCCACAACAGCACAAAGCAGATGTTAGGTTCCATCACTCATGTGCTCATTTTTACCTTAGCGACCTTCCTCCAGTTATGACAATCAAAGAAGTAGTATGTTCCTCTCTCGTAGGTGTTGGTCTTTAGCGTGGGCTCCATGCCAGGTGCTCTTGTGATCCAAACCCTTTCCTCTTTATGGTACCGCCAGTCCCGGTTGAACCTGCAATGCAACAAAATGTTTCATTTGAACCCCTTGACTTCCGCCCGTGGTTGGTTATCAGCAGAACGAGTCCTAGAATGACTTAATCGGCAGGACGTACAGCTCAACGGCAGCGAGGAGTTGTAAGAGGTCTCCTCCGTTCATGTAGTAGAGGTAAAACAGCAGGTCTTCACCGTATCGTCCCAGTTTTATTGCAGCCAGCTGTACAGAGCACAATATGAGGTTAGCGTGATTCACATATTACAATTTCAATGTGGTTTTACTGAAGTGTTTATCACCTCACCTTGTCCCTTATGTGAATGTTGGTTAAGTACTCTGAGGGAACATGGAAGTCTAAAAATAAAAACCAAAACAAATGCATTCCTTACTGAAAAGCCTAAATTAATTGGTCATCTCTACAGGTTAAGTCAAATGAACTCTTACCAATGTCCTGTGGTCGACATGGAGCTGAAGCCCAAGGAGATGCAAACTTAGGATACAGATTCCTACAAACCGAAATAAAGTTAGTGTGTGTGCAAAAACAGAAAACTGACCAAAAAAAATAAATCAATAACTGGCACAAAAAGCGTCTTACTCTGGAGAGTTGAGGTTGAGTCCTAGCGTTGTTAGGTCGCTTCCTAAAGCTAGGTGAACCATGCCAGGGTCTGTCTCAGCTGCCCGGATGAATGTCAGGAGTCCAATCATCCCAAACTGATCCGTCACCATTCCTGAGGGAATGTTTGTTACCTTGCCTATAAAAGAGGAGAATAAATGTCAAGTTTGATTGAGAGTGTCCAACAGACAGGGTCACCACTTTGTTTGATCAATTAACTTTTATGAATTTTCAGTTAAGAGCCTTGTCTCATCAGGGTTATTATAGTTAGCTAAAACCATAAATCAATTTTTGTTAGTTGAACATTTTCACGAATTCACCTTGATGTACTAAGATAACCAAAACTGAAATAATAATACTGAAAACTATAGATATATTAGAAACTGAATATACATTACAGAAATAAACAACTACATTTCTAAAACTTCAACTAGAATTTAAAAAAGCCTCAAAATATAACATACCAATAATACACAAATATTTGTTGTTTTTATTTAGATTAAATATTCCCGAATATTAGTGTCATATGTTAGTTACTCTAAAAATGGCTACACATAATAATATATTACAGGCCTATATATACATACAATTGTCACAAAAACTATTATCTTTAAACAATAAAAGTGTGTATTGAGTTAATTTGTTAATAACAACACTTGCCTTTTCTTTTTATAATTTATTAGCATCTCATTTTAAATTTTATATTAAAAATATATATTTTTATTTGTTTAATTTGTATACTAATCTTTTTTTTATATATATTTAAAAAACTGACATAATAAATGAAAATTATACAGACATTTAAAAAAAATCAAATAAATGTCAAAAACATTAAAAGTCCTAAAAACAAAAAAAAAACTCAAAATATTAATAAAATACAATATCCCACTGATACAAAAAATAACCCTTTTTCTAGTCTGATTAAATATTCAAAATTTAATATACGTATACATTAGTTACTCTAAAAATGGCTACACATAATCATATATTATAGGCCTATTTACACATACAAATGTTTAAATAATGTGTATTGAGTTACTTTTTGTTAATACTTTAGTCTTTACTTTCCATTTTATAATTTATTAACATCTGAATTGAAATTATTTTAACATTTACATATTTTCATAGCTTATCTGAAAGAAAAAAAAGAAATAATAATGAATGAAAACTATAAAGACAGTAAAAATCAAATAAAAATGACATTCAAAATACATAAAAAGAATGCTAAAAATATTAATAAAAATATATTATCCCAATCATACAAAATAACCCTGTTTCTAGTCAGATTACATGTTCAGAATTTAATATATCTAAATGAGTTATTTTAAAAATGGCTACACATCATCATATATTATAGGCCTATTTAGACACCCTTTTTTGTCATAAAAACTATTTATTATTTTCAAATAATAAAAGTGTATTTTTGTTAATACTTTTGTCTTCTCATTTTAAAATTTAACATCTGAATTTAATTTTTTTAATTTGTATATTTCTAAACAAAACAAAAAATGAAGTAATAATGAATGAAAACTATATAGACGTATTAAAAATCTATTAAAAATGACAAACATAAACAAAATTCCTAAACCTTTAACTAGAAAAAAAATTTATAAAAATATAACAACCCAACGATAAAAAACAGACTGAATTAGTTAGACCAGTTAGATTGAATATTACATATATATTATACACACATAATTTTTGGTCACCTAAATTAATTTTTAAATAATAAGTGTGTATCGAGTTATTTTTTGTTAGTAAATACTTTTGTCTTTACTTTTCATTTCATAATTTATTAACACTTGAATTTAAATTTTAAAATGTATACATTTTTTAAAAAATTGTATATTTTATATATAAAACCAAAAAAAAATGAAGTAATAATGAAAACTATATAGACATATTACAAACTTAAAAATGACAAAAACAAAAAAAAGTCCTACAATTTTAACTAGAATAAAAAAAACCTCTAAATATTACATTTTTCAATATATTTATAATTATATTAATTACAAGTTAAATTATTATTTAGGCCCTGTTTACACTAGTGTGTTTTCGTTTTAAAACGGCGTTTTAAAATGAAAACAATCCTCGTCTAGCATTTTCTCTGCGTTTCAGAAACTATCTCCATCTACACTACACAACCGAAAACGCATGTCACATGACCATTCATGCAGGTACAACCATAGATATGTATAGGTAGATGCCCTATGGTGGACGCATCTACGTGCTTGGAGCGGTCGAATGATGCATCTACATGCAGAAATCTATGGGTACAACAATAAGCATGATGTTATTGTTTACATGGTCATCAAGGATACGCAGATTGAATGTGGGCAGCCACGCAATCGTTTTCAAAAGTCTGTTTTGGTCCGTTTACACTGAAACGCAGCCCCGGCGTTTTCAAACTAAAACGGGGTCTGCAGCGTTTTCGAAAGTCTTCATTTTCAAGAGCTGAAAACGCCGGAGTAGTGTAAGCGACAGGCATAACCGTACCAAAAGTTACACGTTTTAAAACAAAAACGCACTAGTGTAAACGCAGCCTTAATGATTTCCATTACTTTTCATGAGGTTGAAATTATCATTTTGTACATTTTTTAAACACATTTTAAAATGGGAACCCTAACTGTTGCATTAAAACTTTCTGAAACAGATTCTTTTTGGATTCAAATTCTTGCACATGATTTATTTTTTATTCAACATGTCATTTTTTCAAAGCTGGGGAGACTTTGGCAGTTGTTTGAAATGCAGTGCTGCATGTTGCTGAAGTGCCTCACCATCAGGCAACACCTGGATCCCCTTCTTTTGCTGGTTGTTATTCTGTGCTGATGATGTCTTGTCGCCGGGAAACTTGGGTCCATCCGCACTCGAGCTGCCCTTTCCTGAAGAGTTCAAGCTCTGTGGAAACAAAGGCCACAACAATGAGTTAAAAGCTCAAGCAATGGTGGCAGCGCTGGACGGCATCGCGAAAATTTTTAACAGCCACGCATCCTTACCCATCCTGCAAAACAATGTCACATATTACTTATGCAATCTCTCCCTGACGCTTATGAAAGATCAAATTCAGGCAATACTGACTGATTTGCTTTCATCCGTGCTCAATGTCGGGTCCTTGTAGTTGGGCCCGGGCAGGGCTGGGAAGTCTTCGTTGTGAATGGAGAAGTCCTGCGACTGTTCGTTCGATGGCTTTGTGACCATTCCAACTATGGAGAGACACATTTTGACAAAGGTTATTGTGAGGAAATAAAAATAAAACCACTGACCTTGTCACACATTCACAACACATCATCCATTGAAGGAGAAGCGTGCTTAGTCATAAAGACTAAGAGGGCTTCGGTTTCAGCTAAGTAATGCGACTGTGTAAAACGAACTCGTACCATAGGGTGCCCTTCCAGCCAGCGGATTATGCAACGGTGTTGGGTTGCCGTTTCCCTCCCTCCGACTTCTGTCTGCAAGTGCTGGGAATTCTGAGAGGTCTATTCCTGTCACATTTTCACTCCCATCTGTCACAACAGCAGAAAGAATAAACATGAGAATGGGTATTTCCCTTTCCAGAGCACAATTTAAGCGTCTCGGCTCCTGTCGTGGTGCATCATCACGAAGCACGCGCCGAACAACACTCACCTGTCCCGTTGAAGATGTTATTGGATAAGGAGTTCATGCCAAACCCCTGGCTCCGGCCCATTCCAAATCCTGACATACTACAACGACACACATGAGGATTTGACCCTTTTGTTAAGGTCAGTCTTAATCAGTCTTGATTGGCCTTATCTTGGCCTAAGGTGAAAGTTAATTAAAATACATTATATGTATTTAAGATTGTGAGAAGCCACCTTTTAACATCACCTTTAATTTTAGCAATAAGCAGAGGAGACGCGAGTATTGATGACAGGAGATTATAACAAGCTTCCAGTGTGCATACAACCATAATGATGTTTAAAAAAGCCTTATAAAATACCAGTACAGGGTCATTCCGTGTCAAACCAACCAGCTAAATTTAAATTAGACTTCCCCGGCTCGGTTTAATTTTTTGTTAATATTTTTTTCTGAAGAAAGATAAACATGTATAGTGATGAAAGCCAAAATATTTTTAAAAAAATTACAGATAATTTTACACAGAGTACGCATTTGAGGTTAAAAATGTATATAAATTGTCAATTTGTTTTGAAAATGACCGATCGTTTTGCTAGATAAGACCGTTCTTCCTCGGCTGGGATCATTTAGAGTCATTCGATGCTGCATTTAAACTACATTTTGGAAGTTCAAACTTGGGTGCACCATTGAAGTCCACTATATGGAGAACATTCCTAAAATGTTTTCCTCAAAAAACCATTTCTTTACGACTGAAGAAAGAAAGACACAAACATCTTGGATGACAAGGGGGGTGAGTACATTATCTGTAAATTTTTGTTCTGGAAGTGGACTTCTCCTTTAAATGTCATTGATGTATATTTTACTGAGTAATCCACTATTTTGTATGACAATTTTCACCTGAGACTTAGAGTCAAATTACAGGAGGGTAAACATGACCAACATTTGGTTTTCAACCATTGAAAACGGTTATTATTCCACAATCTGAATATGGAGCTGCTTTGAGATCGCCATATCTTTGGAACTACATGATACTTGAGCCTTGAAAATGAAGATTTCAAAAGAAAAGTTTAAGAACTAACATCTAAAATCAATTTTTTAATACTTTTTAAGTTACAGGTATGCAAACTTTGGAAAAAGATCAATTATGGCACTCACAGGTATGTTCAATTCAGTTGTTCTGAGAGAAGGAAAAGAGATATATTTCTAATTATTTGTTCTTCAGACATTCCTCTTAAAAAAAAAAAAAAGTAGTATCATCTTTATGCAAAGTGACCCACATTTCAATTCTGGTGACTGAAATGTGTACAATTTAACAATTTATTCCTGAAGCCAGGAATAAATCTCCGGAACTGAACCATACAGGGCTTTAAAACTTAAGATGCCGAAAGAAAAGTTTGTTTAAAGTCAATATCTAAAAGGGCATTAAGATATCTTTAACCCCTAACAAGTTACAGGTTTGCAAACTTTGGAGATAAAACTTGAAAAAAGTGCTTTTCCCCTATTTTTGAATGGTCACTGTTGGCATTCAATGCAACAAAGATTGCTAAAGTTAACAGATTTTACTAATAGACCTACTAATCTGTGTGTAAAAATAACATTATGACACTGCCATCTTTCTGAAGTCATTTTTATCTCCTGCAATTTGGTTCCAAATCATTTTGACCCTCCTTTACAAAATAGTGCATTAATTAGCAAATATACATTTATGACATTCACATTTTGGCTTTTTTCATTTAGGAATTTCTTACACCAAAAAAAAAAAAAAAATTATATATATATATATATATATATATATATATATATATTAACAAAATCAAAAATTTGAGCCAGGGACCTCTGCTTGAGTTGACACGGACCCTACACACACACACACATATATACACAATCAGTCAAAAGTTTTTTAACAGTAAGATTTTTAATGTTTTTTTTTTTTTTTTTTAAAGTCTCTTCTGCTCACCAAGCTCATATTGATTTGATCCAACAAACAGCAAAAACAGTACAATTTTGATTTTCAAAGCTGAATTTTCAGCATCATTACTCCAGTCACATGATTCTTCAGAAATCATTCTAATATGCCACTCAAAATACGTTTTTAATCATTATTATTATCAATATTTAAAACAGCTGTGTACATTTTTTTCCTTTGATGAATAGAAAGATCCAAAGATCAGCATTTATCTGAAATAAAAAGCTTTTGTAAAATTACACACAACACCATTCATAAGCTTGGAGTCAGTAAATTTTTCTGTTTGTAAAAAATTATAGAAATTAATACTTTTATTTAGAAAGGATGCTTTAAATTGATGATAAAGCATTTATGATTTCTATTTCAGATAAATGCTGTTCATCTGAACTTTCTATTCATCAAAGAAAACTGAAAACAAATTCTACTTAGCTGTTTTCAACAAAATAATACATTTTTGAGGAGCAAATCAGAATATTATAATGATTTCTAAAGGATCACGTGATGCTAAAAATTCATCTTTGAAATCACATGAATAAATTACATTTTAAAACATTCAAATAGAAATATTTTAAATAGTAAAAATAATTCAAAATTTTACTGTTTTTACTGTGCTTTGAATCGAATAAATGCAGGCTTGGTGAGCAGAAGAGACTTCTTTAAAAAAAAAAAAATCTTACTGTTCAGAAACTGACTGGTAGTGAATATACATACAGGAATACATTTATAAATATATTCAAATATAAAACAAATATTTTGAACACTAATGTTTAAACGTTTGGGGTTGGTGTCAAACATATTTTGATCAATCATTTTTACAGCCTGCAAACTGTAAACAAAGCATTTGATTTTCTATAACATGCAAATACTTGCAAAAATTGCTGATACACAATGACTTTTGTTAGTCTTGGTGTATCAGTAGGAATGAGTTGAATATACAAACCAATCAGTAACGTATTTTCCAAAGTCTTATTTCTGTCTTTGAGGTTCTTGTATAATTACAATAACACAATTTTAATAAAAAATAAAAAGACGCAATACATTTTAAAATAAAAAATATACACTTATATTGCCAAATGTAAAAAAAAAGTACATCTACATATTTATATATGAAGAGCTCTTTTCCAAAACGCGATAAACGCCATTTTTTTACAAAACTGAGTTCCTGCCAAAATCAGTATTGTATCTGGTCGGTATTGAAAAGGCAGTTTTTAATTTTACGCAAAGTGCAATATCCGCCGTGTTATTCTGTCATGTTTTCTCTCTTTTTTTCCAAACCGCGACAAACGCCAGTCTCCCTTTTCTGCAAAATGCAATACATCCGCTCAGCCAATCACAGCGAGGCATTTCACGCATTGTAAACAGTAAAGGCGGCGCTTTGAATACACTGTGCATCCATAGTTTTCAACGTTGAGTAATGTATCACAGACATATCTGACGAATCCTTTCATAAACAAAGTGTAGAGAGAGTGTAAATAAGAGATTCATTGAGCAGTGTAGAGTTTTGTTGATTATAATTTTGTGAGATCGCGATGAACTAAGATGAGTGACAGCTTTTAATGATTTTTAAGGGAGTTTGTAAATGAGATATTGATTTAATTAAAATCAATATCAACAGTTTAATAAATTAATTAACAGTTAAATAAACAAGAAGTTAATATTAAGTGACTTACACTGTCTGACTATAACACTATTGCCTGATTTTGCTCTATTTCATCTTCAAAAACAGTTTGAAACAAAGTTACAGCTGAGCCCCTGCGCATCTCCATTCAAACACAGCAGTGTTTCATTTACGAACAAACGTGCGTTTTCTAGTAAGTCAATGAATCAATTACCCATTCATAAAAAGAGTCACTTGCTTTATTCCTGAATTAATCAGCCGTTCGAACGAATCAAATGAATATGATTCAGAAATTAAATCAGTGACTTACCGCCACCTACTACCTTGACTGCACTTATGCCATCTCTTTCCATCACTTATACTTTCTCTAAAAAGAAAAGTAAGCGTAGACCCCTATTGGATTTTTTGCATTTTGGGAAAAAATAATCCGTTTTTATAATAAATCTTTGAAAAATCGAAATCTAGATTTGAATTATTAATGTTATTATAACCTAAAGATGCTATGTGAAAGTTTAGAACTGAAAATAGTGGTTTTCATCTTGCCACTTTCTTGGTAAAAAAACACATTTTTACTCAAATCAATCAAAATGGATTTATAGCGTTTTGGAACCAAGCTCTTCATATAATGATATTATATTATATATTTTGTGTAATAAAACCCAACCCTCATCCTTACTGCTGAACAGTGCCATAAACAAAGATAATTCAAAAACATTTAAACATTTTTTTTTGGCAAACAAAAGTACTAAACCCTACAGAAAGTGTCTTCAGAATTCAATTTATAGTTCATTCCCAAATCATTAAAAACCATATTTCCACCCCTTGTTAAAACTGTAAACACAAACTATATAAATGCCAAAATGACAGCCCTAAAAACAAAGCCCTTACCAAAACTAGTCGTGTTTACCATCTCTCGTTTGACAAGTCTTACCTGTTGATGGTAAATGGCTGGCGTGCTGGCTGCTGCTTGGGCATGCAGATAATGCTGGGCGAGCTGCGGTTGGGGCTACCCAAGCCAGAGCTGCCCATGCTGTTGGTCCTGCCGCTCATGCCCATGCCCTGCCCTACCTGCGAACTCATCATGTTCCTGGTGTTCATAGGCAGGATGCCCCTGTGGAACATCAGCAAGATCGGGATTTAGCACAGCAGATCATAAATCAACATAAATCACACAGAGGAGATGGCGTACCTGTTCGGCGAAGGTGGTGTGTGGAGGGACATTGTCGGGACGCCTGTCGTTGGGGTGCTATGGCTCGGTAACTGAGTGCCTTGTGTTAAACTCCGGTTCAGTTGAGGGTTGTTGTTGCTCATGCCCCTTAATGAGAAACCTAGTGCACCTACAAAACGAGGCAGAAGCATTGATCAGCTGGTGCTCAGAATCAGAGTACATTGTCTTTTTATTAGCAGCAGAACAATTTTTTTTTTTTAGTACTATAAGCCAGACTAAAGACTCACTTTGCGGACCATACAAACTCGCACCAAGCTGTGACAATTGACCTGACGTTGACGGCGAGGGAGATGGCAGCATCTAAAAACCAAGACAAGTTAGAACCTCATGTGAATTTGCACATTTTTAACATAACGTGTCAACAAATTAGACAGAAATTACAAAAAAAATGTTATATTTTCATATATATTGATTCATATGTGCTACATTTCTAAAAATTGTGGTCAGTGAAAACTTTTGTTTTTGTTTATGCTCACCAAGTCGGCATTTATTCGATCAAAAAATGTAAAATTATTAAATATTATTCCAATATAAGCAAAACATTTTCTATTCGAATATATTTAAAAATGTAATGTATTTCTGTGATGCAAAGCTGAATTGTCACATGATCCTTCAGAAACCATTCTAATATGCTGATTTGATGCTCAGGAAACATTTATTATTATTATTATTATCAATGTTGAAAACAGTTGTGCTATTTTATATTTTTTGTAGAAACTGTGATATGATTTTTTTAGGATTATTTAATGAATAGAAAGTTTAAAAAGAACAGCATTTATTTGATCTTTTTTAACATTATAAATGTCTTTACTCACAGTTTGGACCAATTTAATGCACTACTGGGGAATAAAAATATATATATATTTTTTTTTTTTTCTTTTAAACAGAACTGTATATTTCTCATATACATTTCTCTCTCCATTTCACTTCCTGACAAATGAATGACGTTTTATTTGAGCTAATGCAACATCATGAAGAACAAATGACATATTAGATGTGCATTTGCTTCATCTTTGTATTTTATCACTGTAATGCTGCCATTTAGAATGACAGGAAATGCAGTTTGTCACAACTTGCAGTTTAATTCTCCTCATAAAATGGCTTAAGTGTAGTGTTTTCATTAGACATCTGCACCAATCTGTACCATCAGCATTCATAATTACGTCATAATTTATTTCCACCATGATTCTTTGACACGCTCCCAACTTCAAGAGTCCGGAAATTATGACTTTTTGCTGGTGTTCATGTGTGCTCAACTCACAAACATGACCATTCTCACTTGACTTGAATGCATTAAAAATAGTTTTAGTTCAGAAATGTAATCAATCAGTAATGTTTTGAAACTTATTTTTATGAAGATATAGATTACTTAAGTCACTTAGCTTATTAAATTAATAGATTATTATTTTGGCTAAAAAAAAAAATAAAAAAAAAACTGTTTTGACAAATGTGTTAAAATTATATTTTTAAATACACTTTACAATATATATTTTTAAATATACACTACAAGGCGAAACTTTTTGAACAGTAAAATGTAATTTATTTATGTGATTTCAAAGCTGAATTTTTAGCATCATTACTCCAGTCTTCATGATCCTTCAGAAATCATTCTAAATTAATGTTGCTCAAAAAAAAACATTTATTATTATTATGTTGAAAACAGCCGAGTAGATTTTTTTCAGGTTTCTTTGATGAATAGAAAGTTCAGAAGAACAGCATTTATGCAAAATAAAAATATTTTATAACATTATAAATGTTTTCATCATCACTTCTAATCAATCAAAAGTCCTATAATTTCTCCCTGCCCCCTTCAAAAAAAAAAAAAAAACAATTATACACATTATACCGGTAAGCTTCTGAATAGTATAGTGTTTAATACTAAAAAAACTTTTTGAAAAATTTATTTAAAATGGTTTGAAATATTGATATAATAATAATAAATGTTTCTAGAACAGCAAATCAGCATATTAGAATGATTTCTGAAGGATTGTGTGACACTGAAGACTGGAGTAAAGAGGCTGAAAATTTACCTTTGATCACTGTAACAAATTACTTTTTAAAATACATTCATATACAAAAAAAAGTTGTTTTAAATAGTAAAAATATTTTTTAAATGTTGTACTTTGGATTAAATAAATGCAGGCTTGGTGAGCAGAAGAGTTTGTTTTTTTCCTTTAAAAAAACATTTTACTGTCCAAAAACTTTTGACTGGTCAGTGAAGATGTTGATAGCGCAAGTGAAATGTATATTAAACCAATAATAATTTACTATTTTGTCCTCCAGTCAACAAAAGCATTTGATGCAACGAACATAACCATCACGAATTAACTAGTATTAACTTACGTCTTTCTCCGGTCGATGCGGGAACATTGACGACTGGCCATAGTACATGCTCTCATCAGGGTAGTCACTTTCGACCCCCTCCACTACAAACTTCTTTCTCTGTGCACTGAACATTCCGTTTGTCACCTACAGAAAAGAGCAGATGGTTAAAACCAAGACATTTAACTCCTGAACCAAAATCACACCAGATTAGCTTTCCGCTCATCTAGTGGACTATACAGAACAACTGAGAAGTTGTAATAAATAATGAATTACCACTGCAGAACAAGACCCAAGGCTATATGTTGATTTGAAGTGCATTATAAAAAGGCACAGGCTATTTTGTCAACCTAGTTTACACTTAATCTTACAAGTACAATGTGCAAGATGAAACTTTAATGTAATTCTGCTATATGAACATGTAGTCCTGCTATGGCGGTACGATGTTAAATAAATAATTTATTCGTCCATTCAAAACAAAGGAGATATTTACCGTGGTGTTGGAAAACAAATAAATATCTCTTTGAAAACTGACACCTGATAACTCACACAAAAACAGCTTAATTCACCAGCTAAATCCATGAAAAACATCAATTACTAGCCAGATACTTCAACATACTCACTTTTCCATATACCGCAATATTATTAATAATATTAAACCTGATTTCTATACGTTATGATGGTACGAACACAATTACAGGACGAAATAAATAAAATTAATAATGGCATGTCGCGAATTTGTCTCATTTGTATAAGCTAGTTAGCTTTCTCGTTAGCTGTGTAGCTGCTAACTACTAATAACGCGTTTTCGGTATAAATAAAGATCTGAATGGAAACCAAAACACCTTTAACCATCCAATCTATATTAGTCGTGGTGCTTTGGCTTCATAACATTTGTCTAGACATGCATAATACATGTATCTTTCTGTTTAAACGGTTTAGGCCTGTGGTTCGGCTGTCTGTTTTTGTTAGCGCTCAGCGCTAGTCGGCTAACTCTGGCCTCGAACAAAAACAGAAACCAGTAAAGCCGTGCAAACGTGTCACTGCATTCATTCAGCTACTAAATATCTGTTTGGATATGCGCATAAAGCTGCAAATGTTCATTTGGCCCTGTATATGCGATGCAAACCCTGTTGTGCAAGGTATTTTTTGGTGAAAAAGGAATTGACTAACCGCATTAATTTACCCTCTCCTCGCAGATCCAAGATGGCTGTGTATCCTACAGGCGAGAATGCTGGGGGAATAGCCTTTACCCTCTGACCCCTTGACCTTCGGTTTATTTCATACTAGACTGAAAATTGTGCTGGACACAGTCTGCTGGATATTAGACACTCTACAGGACACTTGTGGGATTTTTATTATGTTACAATAGGATGAAACAGTTATACTGTTTCATCCTATTCTCTTTTTATACCTGAAACATAACTGACACACAGTTTCATTTGATATGTTGCAATTATGATATTTTATATTAATATTTTGTAATCTACCATTTAACAACCCTGCTTAGAATATTCCTTAAGAATATTTCTAATGTGTATTTTACATCTGCAGCCAAATGCAGGTAATGCATTGATTAAGAGTCCATACTCTGAGCTGTCCGACAGGAAAGGTTTTTAAGATTGAGTTGTATAAACCTTAAGCTGTAAAACCTTTAACTGATAAGTCTGTAAGGACTGTTTCATGTCACACTCGACTGCAGCTTGAATAGATAACCAATAATGTATATACAGTCAGTGATTTTTCCAAAAAAATGCCATATGGGGTGATCTTGCATCACTTTAAAGAGGTTTCTTTAAATAATGTTAACCTAAGACCCTATTTTACTCATGAATCCAAAGCCACTAGCTTGCTATGTAGCATAGACGCTAATAGCATTTCATGCTGATTAACTTTAGCAGCTGAAAATATGGCCAAAATGCATTGTAATTCTATTTTACTTTAGAATCTTTTGTAAAAAAATGCTTTTAGGTGACAACATACAAATTTAGGGTTAACTATTGTTTGCAAAAAGACACCTGTCAGTTTCACACAGAGTAAGACTTTAAGACTTTAAACTGTTCACAAGTACATTTTGAAGTTTTGGTTCCTTTCTGTGTGGATTAATTATCATTTGGATGTAAACGTGATCCCTCTCGTCATGTAAACTTTATTTTATAATGATCAAGTCATTGATTGTACATTGTATGAAATGCAAGAATGGTTACAAAATGTCTAATGATTGCTGCATAATTCTTTTGATGTATATATACAATTGAGGTTAAAAGTTTACATACACCTTGCAGAATCTGCAAAATGTTCATTATTTTACCAAAATAAGAGAGATCATACAAAATGCATGTTATTTTATATTTAGTACTGACCTGAATAATATATTTCACATAAATAACATTTTCATACAGTCCACAAGAGAAAATAATAGTTGAATTGATAAAAATGACCCCGTTCAAAAGTTTTCATACACTTGATTCTTAATACTTACCAGCTGTGGTTTTTAATTCTTTGGTTTTTCAGCATTTTTGCGTATTGAAGCCTTTCCAACAAAGACTGTATGATTTTGAGATCCATTTTTTCACACCAAGGACAACTGAGCGACTCATATGCAACTAAAAGCCGGGGGTTAAAACTTTTTGAATTTGAAAAACATTTGGTAAAATGTAACTTGTTTTGTCTTTTGGAAAACATGTAAGCAGCTTCTGAAGGGCAGTACTACATGAAAACAAAAAAAAAATATTTAGGCAAAATAAGAAAAATTTACACATCTTCATTCTGTTCAAAAGTTTTCACCCCCGGCTCTTAATGCATCGTTTTTCCTTTTGGAGCATCACTGAGTGTTTGAACCCTCTGTAATACTTGTATATGAGTGAAAGAAGTGGTTAAATAGTCCTTGGGGGTTTATATTGAAAGTTTACATATTAAATCACATTTAGCTGTAATCGTTTTAACTGACTTGATCCCATTTCTCACTTTTTGTCTGTTCACTCCAGTATGAAGTGGTACTCAGGCCTTTCAGACAGCACTTGAGGGCTCTCAATCATGGTCTAAATCACTGGAGACCTTTGATAGACCGCTAAATAGCTAAGCCTTGAGTTATGAGAAGGATGACTGGAAGTGCAGTAGCATCCAGTTGCATTTACTCATAGAAGTGATTGACTGCTTTTGGATGAAGGAATACATTAAATTTTGATAGGGAGAAAAATTATATATTAAATGTATAACGCTAATAAAACATTTTTGGGTTGATCTCAATAGTGAGCCTATTAAAAAAAGAGCAGCATTTATTCAAAATAGAATTTTTTCTAAAAATGTAAGTCTTTACTATTAAAAAAACTAGAAAAAAAATGTACTGACTCCAAACTTTTGAATAGTAGTATATATTCTAACAAAAAATTTATTTTGCACAAAATGATATTTTTTCTACATTTTTGATCAGACAGATACAGCCTTGATGAGCATAAGAAACTTTTTTAGAAAAACTTACAGCTGTGTATATATATTATAATGTTTTTATATTATATTTTTTATTTCCTATTCTTACTCTTACACATTCTAAAACCAAATACTGTGGTATGCCATGAGATATCGACAGCCTCTGTTGGTTCTCCATAACTGGGCAAGTCTTATCTTTGGGGTGGTGCACTCAAGTGGTCTCCGTTATGTAGAGGGTCCTGACTGAGATAAGTGCTTAAATAGAAGGTCTCAGATGACCCTCAAATTCCTTAATCACGCAACAACTTTAGGCTTATCAGAGCTCCCGGTCAGCTCCACCTTCCAGCGCTGGAAGAAATCATTTAGTCGGGATGGGGAGGAGCGTGCAGGATGTCATCTCTGGTGCTCTCTGCGACTGGCAGGGCAGAGGTGTCAGCGGAACACAGGAGCATGAAACACCACACTGCCGCCCATTGTCTCGTTCCTGTGACCTAAAAGCTTGATGGTAAATGAAGATCTACGTTTTCTGCTAACAGGTAAGCTGAAAGGTGTATTCAGGTTTCTGTCTTGTCTTTTCACTGTGCCATTCATGACTTGTCTACACTCTTAAAAAATAAATTGGCAGCAATGATTCCATGTAGAACCTTCAACATCCATGGAATCTTTCCATTCCATAAAAGGTTCTATAGATTTTAAAATGCTTTTCACACGAAAAATGGTTCTAATAACATTTGTTCACTAAATGGTTCTTGGTTCTTTTTCAAGAACTGTTCACTAAACGGTTCTTCAGGGAACCAAAAATGGTTCTTTTAATAACTGCTCACTGAATGGTTCTTTAAGAAACCAAAATGGTACTTTTTCATGAACTGTTCATTCAACAGTTCTTCAGGACAAAAATCATTCTTTTTCAAGAACTGTTCAATGAATGGTTCTTTTTCAAGAACTGTTCACTAAATGGTTTTTCAGGTAGCCAAAAACAGTTCTTTTAAAAGCTGTTCACTGCATGTTTCTTTAGTAAACCAAAATGGTTCTTTTTCTAGAACTGTTCACTGAATGGTTCTTTAAGAAACCAATATGGTTCTTTTTCAAGAAGTGTTCATTAAATGGTTCTTCAGGAAACCAAAAAAATGGTTCTTTTACAAGAACTATTCACTGAATGGTTCTTTAAGAAACCAAAATGGATCTTTTTTTTTTTTAAAACTGTTCACTGAATGGTCCTTTTTTAAGAATTGTTCACTAAACAGTTCTTCAGGTAACCAAAAATAGTTATTTTAACAACTGTTCACTGAATGGTTCTTTAAGAAATTAAAATGTTTATTTTTCAAGAACTGTTCACTAAACGGTTCTTCAAGCAACCAAAAATAGTTATTTTAAGAACTGTTCACTAAATGGTTCTTTAAAAAATGATTTTTTTTTTTCAAAAACTGTCCATTAAACAATTCTTCAGGGAACCAAAAAAAAAAACATTCTTTTTCAAGAATTGTTCACTGAATGGTTCTTTTTCAAGAACTGTTCACTAAACGGTTATTCAGGAAACCAAAAATAGTTCTTTTAAGAATGGTTCACTGAATGGTTCTTCAAGAAATCAAAATGTTTATTTTTCAAGAACTGTTCACTAAACTAAACGGTTCTTCAAACAACCAAAAATAGTTATTTTAAGAACTGTTCATTTAATGTTTATTTAAGAAACCAAAATGGTTATTTTTCAAAAACTGTTTACTGAATGGTTCTTTAAGAAACGAAAGTGTTTCTTTTTCAAGAACTGTTCATTAAACAATTCTTCAGGGAACCAAAAAATCGTTCTTTTTCTAGAACTGTTCACTGAATGGTTCTTTAAGAAACCAATATGGTTCTTTTAAGAACTGTTCACTGAATGTTTATTTCAGAAACCAAAATGGTTCTTTTTCAAAAACTGTTCACTAAACAGTTCTGCAGGTAACCAAAAATAGTTCTTTGATCTGTTCACTGAATGGTTCTTTAAGAATTGATTTTTTTAACAAACCAAAACGGCTCTTTTTCAAGAACTGTTCATTAAACAGTTCTTCAGGGAACCTAAAAATAGTTCTTTTTCAAGAACTGTTCACTAAACGGTTCTTTTAAGAACTATTTACTGAATAGTTCTTTAACAAACCAAAACGGCTCTTTTTCAAGAACTGTTCATTAAATGGTTCTTCAGGAAACCAAAAAAATGGTTCTTTTACAAGAACTGTTTGCTGAATGGTTCTTTAAGAAACCAAAATGGATCTTTTTTAAAATCTGTTCACTAAACAGTTCTTCAGGTAACCAAAAATAGTTATTTTAAGAACTGTTCACTGAATGGTTCTTTAAGAAATGATTTTTTTTTTCAAGAGCTGTCCATTAAACGATTCTTCAGGGAACAAAAAAATCTTTCTTTTTTAAAAACGGTTTACTAAATGGTTCAAGAAACGAAAATGTTTTTTTTTAATAACTGTTTATTAAACAATTCTTCAGGGAACCAAAAAATTGTTCTGTTTCTAAAACTGTTCACTGAATGGTTCTTTAAGAAATGATTTACTGACAGTTATTCAGTGTGATTGCTGTGAAAACTTCCTATTGTAACCTTAAGAGTAAACCCTTATTTTCCTTCTGAAGGTACCATGAATGTGGACCGAGAAGATGGGAAATGTTGTGCGAGGTGCTGTCGCCTTTGTCCCCTCCGAGAGATGTCAACGTTTCTTAGTAGGCGACTTGAAGGAGATGCCCCTCGATCGTACTCTAGACCTGAGTAGCCGACAGTTACGTCGCCTTCCCGTCAGAGCTTCTGCCTTCGATGAACTGGTCAAACTCTACCTGAGTGACAACCACCTGAGCAACCTGCCGCCAGAACTGCGAAACTTGCAGAAGCTCCAACTTCTAGCCTTGGACTTCAACTGTTTCGAGGAGCTTCCTCTGGTCATCTGCAGCCTTGTTCAACTAAACATCCTCTACCTTGGTAATAACCGACTGTTCAGGCTGCCGAAAGAATTGGGGCAACTCACCGAGCTTAAAACCTTGTGGCTGGAGACCAACTGCTTCACCAAGTTCCCTCGGGTAATATGTGAGCTTCCCAACATCAAGACCCTGCATCTGGGGTACAATCAGCTACGTAGCTTACCGGCTGAGCTCGAGCGACTGGAGGAGCTTCGCAGCATCTGGTTAGCGGGGAACTTGCTGAATGATTTCCCTCCTGTGCTGCTGAAGATGCACTACTTGGAGGTGATCGATGTGGACCGTAATCGCATTCGCCAGTTTCCGTCACTCGCCTACTTGAGAGGTTTGAAGCTCGTCATCTACGACCACAATCCTTGCGTTAATGCACCAGCAGTGGCCGAGGGTGTGAGACGGGTAGGCCGCTGGGCCGACAGTTCTGATGATGAGGAGGATGAAGGTGAAGGAAAGGTTGCAAAAGCCAGCGTGACGGTGCAGGGATCACTGGAAGAGAACGAGTGAAGAAGATCAGTGAGGATCTGTAGATCAAGCAGCTACAAAGGGCTTGATGATACTGATGATTTTTTGAAACTTCATTGCTCTACAAATGTAGTATCTTTTATATTTGTAATAATATATATAGTATATTGTTTTATAGTACATTTTTGAAGTAGAATAAAAAATAATTTTAAATTAAATATTGCAATTAATATAATTAATCATATTCATAATAAACCATTAGAAGTTTTAGCACATATACTAGATATTAGAATTAAAATGATTATGTTTAAGAATTAAAATCTGAAATATTTGTAGTAATTTACACATATTTTTTCTGCGTATTTGTAACACAGATGCTTATGTAATTAAAAAAAAACCCATTTTCTTTATATGAAGTGCACCAAATTTCTTTCTTTCTTATTGTGACATTGTTTATGGTACTCCATTTCAATGATTTTTAGTATTGGCAAGAAAATATTTTCAGATCTCAGTCAGGGATTTGTTAATTCAATCAGTTTTCCATGTCCGTTGAGTGAATCTGTTCGGTGAGGTTGGCCGTGTCAGTGATAAATG
The DNA here is from genome assembly GCA_019740295.1 of Labeo calbasu. NCBI lineage: Eukaryota > Metazoa > Chordata > Actinopteri > Cypriniformes > Cyprinidae > Labeo > Labeo calbasu. Next base: position 28,652 of record JAHKKF010526562.1, read on the forward strand.
GTGAAATTCTAACAATGTGCCCTTGTTCATAAATAATGCAGGTTTCCTGTAACAGATTTGGGTCTCCATTTTGATGTAAGACTCTTAATAGGTTTTAATCATACTCTAGTGCTCCTGCTTTGTAATATGAAGTAATATGAAGACACTGTTCAGTGAATTCACAGGTTCAAAATGCATGAACAAGTCAACAAAGGATGATAAATAATTATAATTTTGCTTAAAATTATGCACATTTTTCTAGTATATTTACAAAATAGAATCAGAGCTGCAGTCCCACAGTCAAGTGTGGGCCTGTTTTGGTATTACGTTTTCAGGCTTGTGAATTAAAGATTAAATGTACCGAATAAACCTCGCAAATAAATGATCTGCACAGCATGAAAATAATTTCAATATGTCCAACAAACTATAACAATAATATAATTATTAAAAAGTATCATAATATTAATTTAAATGTAAAAAATTCTTAAAACTTAAGATCACTGAAAAGTTAATAATAATAATTTCTATTATTGTTATAAACACAAAATAAAAATTGTATAAAACAATAATATTTTAAAAAGCTAAAAGACCAAATCAAACCACTGATATAATAATAATAATAATAATAATAATAATAATTATTATTATTATTATTATTATTATTATTATTATTATTATTATTATATGTGGAAACATTAAGATTAAAGACAAGTTTTATAAACTATTATTATTATTAAGAAAATAATAGTATACGACTATAGTATAAAAATCATATCAAACCACATATCAAATGATGAAACATCAATTAATAGTAAATGTAAATACATGAAACTAATTTCAATTTATCCAACAAACTATAAAAATAATATAATTATAAAGTTTTTTATTATTATTATAAACAAAATAATAATAGTATAAAACAATGATATTTAAAAAATATAAAAGACCAAATCAAACCTCTGAAATACAATATAATAATAATAAATTAATTAATAGTAAATGTGCATATAATATGAAAATACGTTTAATATATCCCACAAATAATAATAATAATATAATTATAAAAAAATAATTTCAACATAAAAACATTTAAAACTTAAGATCACTGACAAGTAATGACAATAATAATAATAATACATTTATCATTGTTATTATTATTATTATTATAAACAAAATAATAATAGTATAAAACAATGATATTTAAAAAATAAAAGATCAAACCACTGAACTATAATAATAATAATAATAATAATAATGTGGAAAAAATAAAGATCAACGACAAGATTTAAAAATTATTATTATTATTATTATTATTATTATTAAGAAAATAATAGTATACGACTATAGTATAAAATAATTGTAAAGAATTTAAAAGACCATATTAACCACTGTTGTATAATAACAACATTTTATATAACTTTTTTATAATGTATACTTTTTTTCACAGCAGATCTGCACAACATTCCAAGTCCTTATTTTCCTGTAAATACGTCGTAATTATACAACAATAAGATGTAAGCGAAAATCATAGGATTTTAGGATTAAATATATTTTCACTGTATATCTCACTATTACCGCATTTACATGAATACATTTGTTTGTTTTAAAGAAAACGCTGACGTTACGTAAGAACTTTTATTTTGAAAGACAAAAAGTCAATCAGCCATTTGGAAAGCGAGGAGCGATCAGTTATACGCAGGACTGTGATTGAGAGCGGAGCTCCATTATTAAGATCCGCGATGGGGAAGAAGACTCGCACAGGCACTGGCAGGAGAACCATATTACAGCTTTCACCGCCGGGACCGAACCGCAACGCTACGGGAGCAGCCAGAGAGGACGGAGTCGGATCGGGATCAGAAGGTGGGCGAGAAAAAGATCAGTCGATATTCGCTAAAACGTATAAACGCGTTGATAGAATCAGGTAGCATTTTGAGAGAAACACGCGCGAGTGGAAAGCGAGTTTACCTAGTAAACATGCTAAGTTAGTCATTTGTGACATTTGGCTAATCGTAAGAAAAATATGACTTTTGTTCCGTTTTGCTACAAATTAACTTGTTTTAATAAATAGATACGAACTGTGAGGCTCAGTTTTTACCTTTTGAATCGCCGTTTGTCAAGTTTAGCTTTAGCCACCGGTGTCCGGTACAGACTAGCGTTAGGCGAAAAATGTGCGTGCTGGTGTAGTTTGTCAAACTGGTTATGACGTAAACAGCACAAAATCACCCATAACAGCTTACTTTGATGTATTAAAAAGAAGTGTTTGTTATTTAAGTCATTTAAAGCCAAAATTCCGAGTTAGCAGCATAGCTGCACTAGGCTTCAGACAAAGCGTTAGCCAAACATGCTAATTCACCCGCACCGGAACAGCAAGGATAACTTTGTTATAAATCTTTTAAAAACGTTACAAACTATCTTTTTCCTTTTGTAGACGAACCTGAAGGTACCACAGATGGTCAGAGAGAAGTTAATGTAGTAATGAAGACACCAGCTGTGAAGGCCACACGTAAGTTGTACCAGATTGTTGTCACTTCATAATCATATACGTAATGAGTAACATTTATAATAAATGACTGTGTATGTATACATTGATAAATTGGTAATGAAGTCTTTTAATGACACCTGATGGTTCTTGTCCTAAATATGTCTGACAAGATTTTTGGCATATAGCTGTTGTTACACCGAATGACATTTGTGTAGTATGTTTATGCATTTTTTTTCTATACATGTACGGTACAAGTCAAAGGTTTTTGGACAGTTACATTTTTAATGTTTTTAAAGAAGTCTTTTCTGCTCACCAGGCCTGCATTTATTCAATCCAAAATACAGCAAAATAAGTAATATTTTGAAATATTTGTAATGTTTAAAACAACTGTTTTCTATTTGAATATATTTAAAAATGTTATTTCTGTGACTTCAAAGCTGAATGTTTAGCATCATTACTCCAATCACATGGTCCTTTAGAAGTTATTCTATAATGTGCTGAATTGTTCAAAAAACGTGTTTTTCTTAATCAATATTTAAAACAGTTTTTACCTTTTTTTTCAGGATTCTTTGCTGAATAGAAAGACCCAAAGATCAGCATTTGTCTGAAATAAAAACTTGTGTAACATAATTTAACATAATAACATAAACCAGTGGTTTCCAACCACGATCCTGTAGGCCCCCCAACACTGCATATTTTGTATCTCTCTTTTGTCTGACACACCGATTTCAGGTCTTGGAGTCTCTACTAATGAGCGATGGTCTGAATCAGTGTGTATGATTAAGGAGACATGGAAAACATGCAGTGTTGGGGGGCCTCCAGGAATGTGGTTGGGAACCACTGACATAAACAAAAGAAATCACAGAAGTTATTACTTTCATTTAGCAGGGATGCTTTAAATTGATCAGAAGTGATGATAAAGACATTTATAATGTTATAAAAGATTTATATTTCAGATAAATGCTGTTCTTCTGAACTTTCTATTCATCAAAGAAACCTGAAAATTTCTAACCAGCTTTTTTCCAACATAATACATGTTTTATATATATATATATTTTTTTTTTAAGCAATTCAGAATATTAGAATGATTTCTGAAGGATCATGTGACTGGAGTAATGATGTTAAAAATTCAGCTTTGAAATCACAGGTATAAATTGCTTTTAAAAAAATATTCAGATAGAAAGCAATTATTTTAAATAGTGAAAATATTTCAATGTTTTACTGTTTTGCTGTATTTTGGATCAAATAAATGCAGGCTTGGTGAGCAGAAGAGACTTTAAAAAAAAAACAAAAAACTTTTGACTGGTACTGTATATATTTTTAATATGCTATTCTATATTTTAAAGAATGTCATCTGTACTACATTTAATTCAATTTTATTTTCTCTGTAGAGGGTTTATCTCTGCTTGGAGCCTATGAAGACAGTGAAGAAGAAGATGCGGCAGAAAACACCTTGACTGCCACAAAGGCAAAACTTAACCAGTCTACAGACATTGACAGCACACTTGCCAATTTTATGGCGGTAAGTGAAATCATAAGCTACTTAAGACCAGACGTATCGATTTGTGCATAGTTTCTCAAAATCTGTCTGTAATTTTGACATGGGTTATCGTATGTCTTCCCCAAAGGAAATTGATGCGATTACAACCCAACCAACCCAGACAACTGAATCTGAGACAGAGCCAAGCGCACCAGCCCCAACTCCTCCTCGCCCCGAACCCAAAACAGACCAGCAGACTCACACTCAGAACGGACCCGCACAAGAATTTCAATACAACACACAATACTCCCTCGCAGGAGGTGAGTTTTCTAGTCAACTGGTTCTGTTTTATACATATAATCTTAAACGAAATGAAAGAATGTGGAGGTTAATACTTGTTTTCTGGTGTTTGGGGATGTTGTAGCTGGGTTGGAGATGGGTGACTGGCAGGAGGTGTGGGATGAAAATACCGGCTGTTATTACTACTGGAATACTCAGACCAATGAGGTGGCCTGGGAGCTCCCACATTATCTGGCAGATCAGATGCAGAGTCTACATTACACGGGCAGGTGAGTTATGAATATGAGATCAGTTAAAACTCACATTTTGCTGGCAGTCAAGTAAGAGAAGTCAGTTTTAAATAAATCTTATTAGTTGGAAATTGTCATTATTTAAAGTATGACAGAAGCGGTTTATAAAAAAAAATAAATATGTGACCCTGGACCATAAAACCAGTCTTAAGTAGCACAGGTATATTTGTAGCAATAGCTAAAAATATGTTGTATGAGGCAAAATGATCGATTTTTCTTTTATACAAAAAGCCATTAGGATATTAAGTAACGATAGTGTGTACTGTTTAAGATATTTTGTAAATGTACTACTGTAGATATATCAGAACTTAATTTTTGATTAGTAATATGCATTGTAAAGAACTTCATTTGGAAACTTTAAAACTGATTTTCTCAATATTTTGATTTTTTTTTTTTTTTCCCTTCCCCCCGCCAAATATTGTCCTATCCTAACAAACCACGCATCAGCTTATTTATTCAGCTTTCAGATGATGTATAAATCTAAATAAAAAAAAAAAAAAACCCTGACCTTTATGACTGGTTTTGTTTTCCAGGGTCACATATGTAATATTAAAATACAAACAAAAGCGTATATTGTGTATATGTGTATTTTATATATTAATTTTACTCGTTTCTTATATGTATACATGTATGTATTTTAGTCTATATTAATGTTTGTGTATTGTTTTTTTTAATTAATGTTGTGATTTATTGCTCAAAATATGCTAATATTTTACACAAATTTCGCAATATAAAATAAATGTATTTTAATATTTGTATTTAAAATGTATATTATAATAGTTCTTATATTTATAGAAATTTAATGTTTATAATTGTGTTAAAATTAACTAATTTTGTTTTTGAATATTGTTTTCCACAGTTCGTCTGTAAACGGCAATGGTGTGGCACATCATAGTGGTTATACTGAACAGCAGTCTTCGGCTGCTGCTCCTGCATCTAAGAGAGAAACCAAAAAGAAGGCAAGTTTTTCTTTTTGACTTTACCCTCAAATGACCGTTTTCAAACAGCTTGATTGACAGGCAGTCTGACCAATCATCCGGCCGAATCCGCCATTTGGTCTGACAAACAAATCAGACAGGAGAGTAGATTAAGCGGTAGACTTAAACTTGAAAAATTGTGTGTATTGACATTTCCGTGGGTGAAATTAAATACATTCTTTTGTTCATTCATGTTTTTTCGTGCTTTAAGTAAATAAGAAAAGACGATCGGTTCATGTGTTGATTGGTTTAATAAGGCAATACAATGACCTCTCACGACACACTAAAGACCACAAAACTGTATTTATTGTTTGAATCTCTTTAAAAAATTATAACATTTTAAAGCTGGGACCTTGTTTCATGCCAGAAGTAACCTGCTGTGTCTTGTCTGTTGGCACATTGTCAGTTTCTTCTTTGCTCTGCGATTTTTCACTACGTGAGAATGTGATGTGTAGTGTGAGAGTGGCGTTGTTTGTCAAACATAGCAACAGTAACTAAGGAGGGCTCATTACCATAATTCTGCATCCTCTATCCACACAGGAAGTCATCGAGAGCATTGTCGCTTTGACCAGCGAGGAAGAAGAAAGGCGAGGCGTGGCAGCTACTCTCCTTGCTCCTCTTATCCCAGAGGAGGTGAAGGAGGCAGAGGAGAAGTGGAGAAAGAAGGTGTTGGCCATGGAGGAGCCCGTAGAAACGGCCCAGGAGCTAGAAGGAGAAGGTACTCCATCTGTGGACTCGCCAGCTCTTCGAGATACAGACAGCCAGAGTAACCAGCGCAGCAGGAACCACTCCGCTGAATCTTCTGACAGGGAGGAGGAGGCAGAAGAGGACACCATGGAACTAGAACTAGCACTAGAGAGGAAAAAAGTGAGTTGCTTCGTAACTTATTAGTCTATATCAGGGGTGCCCAAACTTGGTCCTGGAGGGCTGATGTCCTACAGAGTTTGGCTCCAACTTGCCTCAACACACCTGCTGGGACGTTTCTAGTATGCCTTCTAAGAGCTTGATTAGCTGGTTCAGGTGTGTCTAATTGTAGTCGGAGCTAAACTCTGCAAGACACCGGCCCTCTAGAAACAAGTTTGGGGATCCCTGGTGTGTATTATATTAAAATTTCTATATTTTCGTTATGCAGACATCATCTTGGTATGATTAAGCGGATATTGTCAACGAATTAATCTGTCTTTACTTAAAAAAAAAAAAAAAAAAAATTATCTGTCTTCTGCAGGCTGAGCTTCGTGCCTTGGAGGAAGGTGACGGCAGTGCCGGTGGTTCGAGCCCCTGTTCTGAAACAAGTCAGGATGGGCCTCGTAATTTGCTTTTGAAGAAGAACAAATGGAAGACGGCTTTCCTCCGTGCGCCAAGCCCTGACTCAAGCAGCCGGGGCTCAGAGAAGGCAGGATGGGCCACTCCAGAGCACTCAGACAATGGTAAAGATTGAAAGGAGTGCTTAGAAATAGAATTAATTTGACAGAAATTAGGTTTTGTGTGTCATGAATGAATGACTTACTGAATATTTTGTGTTTCAAGCACATTCCAAAACAGCTGAGAAGCAAGGAGAAGAAGATGAAAAGGAGAAGTCTGTATCCAAAGCTCTTCAAAAGGAAGAAGAGGACCTCAAGGTAATTGAAATTGAAGTTAATGATATCAAAATGGACCTTTTTTTTTTTTTTTCTTTAATACACATTTCTGCTTTTATTGCTTTTGTACTGATCTCATGCTCACAAAGCCTGCAATTATTTGGTCAGAGGAACAGTAAAGACTGTAATATTGTAAAGTAATATTGGAAAATATAATTACAACAAATTAAAATGTAATTCTGTATCACTTTATATAATACAGATTGTATACTGTTTACTGCATAACAGTAAAAAAAAAATACTTTTATCAAAATTCGATCACATGCTGGTTAATGTTTTGTAAACTTGTACAATGTTTTTTTTCAGCATTCTTTAAGGAATAGAAAGGTTAAAAAAGGTCTTTTGTATCATAACAAATGTCTTTACTGTCACTTTTAATCAATTTAATGCATCCTTGCTGACTAATAATATTAATTTCCTGAAATCAAAATCAAGTCTCGCTTTACCCGTTTTAATCTTGTTTCAATGCAAAAAATGTCACAATTTTGAAAATAAAATGAGCAACGAAGAGCATTTTTTATATTATGTTTTAAGAACTTTAGGTATACCTCTTAGTTATAGCTACTTTGAGGAATTACTGTTACTGGTAATATGGATTATGTGATGGACTTTATTAAAAATTGTTGGTCTTGCCTCCTTTAGTTTCAGATTGGAGAGCTTGCTAACACACTCACCAGCAAAATGGAGTTTTTGGGAATCGATAAGAAAGCCATCTCGAACTTTCAACTTCTGTTGCTGCAAACGGAGGTAAGAAAACACTTAACATAAAAACCATAAGTGTAGTGGTTCATGCTATAGAAATAAAACAAATAACAAGGTAAATATATACAATATGTGTAGATAATGTTGTATTGTGTATATATTAACAAATAACACATTCAAGTTTTTAAATATACTTTAGATATAAGTTAACATTCCATCTTTAATATAGAAACAACATAAAGACAGTGTATTTTTAATATGTAAAATTTTACGTATGAAGGTGAGTGTCGCTGATATCAATATTGCTGAAGTCTCTCAAAAAAAATTTCCCCCTAATATTTAACTATTATCTTTAGCCATTCAACATTACAATGGCCACGTACACACTATAGCTAAATGTGGTTGTCAGTTCAGCTTTTACTTCTTAATCGTGTTTTGTGCACACACAATTCACTAAAATATGTGACCCTGGACCACAAAACCAGTCATAAGGGTCAATTTTTTATGAAATTGAGATTTACACATCATCTGAAAGCTGACTAAATAAGATGATGGTTTGTTAGGATAGGACAATATTTGGCTGAGATACAACTATTTGAGTATATGGAAACTGACGGTGCAACATGATCTTTATTTAATTTCCTAATCATTTTTGTCATAAAATAAAAAACAATAATTTTGACCCATACAATGTATTTTTGGCTATTGCTACAAAAATACGACCCAGCGACTTAAGACAGGTTTTGTGGTCCAGGGTCACACATGTGAGTGGCAACCGCATTTTACAGGTAGTAGGGATGGACCCTATCACTTATTGTTTTTGATACAATACAGATACTTTTAAGGCCAGTATCATCGTATTGATACGATACTTGTAAACTTAACTTTTAAATTACTGCATTTATTAATTTACTAAGGGTAAAATATATAATGATACACCATTAGCTTTATATTTGAATTGCATGCATTTATTTATTTATTTATTTATGGTGCCAATGTTTCCCTTTGTCCAGACGCGGATCGCAGACTGGCGAGAGGGCGCACTGAACGGAAACTATCTCCGGCGCAGGCTGCAGGAAGCCGCCGAGCACATAAAACATTACGAACTTAACGCCACTCCCAAAGGCTGGTCCTGCCACTGGGACAGGTACGCGCTCCTTACCTTTCACATCCTTATCACTCCCCTTCCCTAAAAGTTCCCCTCCTCATGTGACGATTGACACTGCCTCCGCTGCTATGACAAACGCGCGACTGATTTGCACTTGGTTGTATTACTGGGGAGTGTTTACGAGCACGGATAAAGACAGAAGGTAATCGTGATAAGGGAGCGTCTCTAAAGGGCCAGCCTGACCACCAAAGATTTGGGCCCCATCTTCTCCCCTCAAAGTCAGTCTAAAGGGTTAGGAAGGTGGTTGCGCGTGCGAGAGCTTTGAACTTTACAGGACTGCCCCCAAAATGATGGGAGAAATGAGTGACACAGAGTGACCACGTGGAGGCAGCGTGTCACACAAGCATCAGTAAAGGAAGACGATGCCTTGCCCTCGGAGCCTGAAGGTCAGACCAATCTATTTCATTGTTTTACTGGATTTCTTTTCCATGCACTCTATTGATGACTGTTCAATAAAAATGTTGTCTTTTACCCTCTGTTGAAGATGCCTGTCTTAAGGCATCTAGCGGAGGGGTTTTCTCACTGTCAGTGTGAGTATTGCCATGCCAATTGAGCTGAAGTGATTTGTAATAATGTCTAAGATTTTCAGGATCGGAAATTTCTCTTTTTTTTGCCATGTTATTTTTTCTTAGAGATTAAGGTGGGTTCCTTATCAGTGCACCCCTTCCAATCTGGCTTCTCCTCTGGGCTCCCAGTGAAGCCCAGTTCAACATTCCCTCATTAGGGAACTAGAGCCCCACTTTCCTTTGACTCTCCAAGGGTCTCATGACCTTGAAATCAGTTGGGGGAACAGTTGCTAAGACACTTCTGTGTGTTTGTTTCTTCACCTCTAGAGAGCACAGACGGTACTTCTACGTGAACGAGAGGACCAACGCTTCCCAGTGGGAGTTTCCAGTCGTGGAGGAGAACGAGGAAGCCAAGCCGCCCCTGCCGCCCACTTCTGGCCTCGGAGACACTAGCCAACCATCTGCAGAAACCACTGGTGCTATGACAGGTAAGGGTTTGTGGGTCACGACATCTTTTAAAGGAACACTGGGTGTGGTCTGGGCCGGGTTTGGCATTAGCACTTTTAGCATAACTTAGCATAGATAATTGAATATGATTAGAATGATGGCATCTAACTCAAAAATGACCGTATATAATGATGATATTTTTTCTATTTAAAACTTGACTCTTCTGTAGTTACATTGTGTACAAAGACGGAAGAAAAATGAAAAATTGCGGTTAGTTTTCTAGGTTGATATGGCTAGGAACTATACTCTCATTTCGGCGTAATAATCACGGACCTTTGCTGCCGTGCCATGGATGCACCAGGCGCAATTATATTATGCGGCTGTCAACTCTGCCGGCTGCAACTCTGCATCTACACAAATTTAGTGCCGGTCACTTTCAGGTGCTGTGTAATATCATTGCAATATTGACAGGTGCTGTGCCAAAGCATAATGGCCCAAAACACAACTTTATAGACCTTTTGTGTTAGAATAAGAAGGTTAAATATATTTTAAAAACTACACTTTCGTATCATCATGTGACCATGATAGCCGAGACAGTTTTAATATCACGATATTGGTAATATTATTACATCCCTAGTATTTTGATATTTGATATTTTGAAGTAAAAAATGTCAGGGTAATGGCTAGGATGGTGAAATTTTAGTAAAATAAATGTGCTTCATTTTTTTGTGAAGCGTGGCACTGTGTTCATTTACAAGCAAACAGCTCATGATCTGGTGTTTTCAGCATCTCAGATCTCAATAATAGCTCATATTTCATAATAATGATGATAATAATGAATATACTTATCATTATAGTCATGTTTACGTAATCACAAAATTGTTGTCCAAATTGTGCAGGCCTACAAACAAGCACAGCAATTAGAATTTTATTTTATTTTATTTCCCCCAAATTCCTGCAGGGAAATGTACCTTTTTACCATCATGGCAATTAAAAATAATAAATATGCATGAGATGTAATGAAAGGTTATTTTATTTATTTTTTTTAACAGGAACTTCGTTAGGAGATGTGCAGTCTTATTGGTTGGTTCCCCAGCCTCCTCAGCCACCATTGCCTCCACTTCCTCCAGAGGATCCGCCCCCTCCACCCACAGAGCAACCACCGCCACCCCCTCCACCACCTGAATCTCCTCCTCCACCCCCTCCACCACCCCTCGAGGATGACGGAGAGATTGAGGAGGTGGAGATGGAGGATGAGGAGTCAGAGCCTCCAGCTCCTGGAACAGAAGAGTTCAAGGTCACTTTTTTTAATCTTGAGAGATAGGGACAGTTTACCCAAAAATGAAAATTATCATGAATTATTTTCCCTCATGTCGTTTCAAACCTGTAAGACCTTTGTTCACAAATGAACGCAAATTAACACAAATTAAGATTTTTTGGATGGAATCCAAGAGCAAGATGAACAAAGGTCTTACAGGTTTGGAACAACATGAGGGTGAATAATCAATGACAGAATTTTTATTTTTGTGTGAACTATCCCTTTAAGATTATTTAGCTTATTATGCTTTAATGCAAAGTAAAGCTGTATGTTTATATGTATTTTTCTCAGGCGGCTGAGGCAGCGGCATCTTTAGGACTTGCCGCTAAAGCCCAGAAACGCAAGGCTCCAGGCTCAGCTCCTCTGCCCAAAACAGTCACCATTGGTAGCAGCCCCATTCTTTACACTCAACCCATTGCCACAGCTGGTGAGCATAAACTGCTTTTACACACGTCAGTATTTTCAAGGAGCATCCCATCTTGTGGCAAGATGTTATTCCTTATGTTTCTCTCGTTCATTCACAGCCCCGCTTCTAGTTGGAAGTGCTTACTGGGGGATGACGGCTGCAGTCGCACCTCCTCTGCCCACAGAGAGCATAGTCCCTCCAATGCCAGCCCTGCCACCTCAGCCACCTCCCCCTGCTCCACAACCACCAGCCACCCTGGAACCGACGAGCAAAGCACTCACAGATAAAACGAAGAAACAAAAGAAAGAGAAGGTGGGTGCTTTGATTTAGTTTTGTTTCTTTTATTTTGCTGTTGTCACTTTTGGATTTGTTTAGTTTTGCTTTTGCTCTTGTGTTGGGTTTTTTTGTGTTGTTTTTATGTTTTATGATTTTGTTCTTAGTTTTTTTTTTTTTTTTTGTTGTTTGTTTTTTTTTCTTTCTTTTTTTTCTTTAGCTGTTTTTGTTCTTTTAGTTTTTGTATTTTTGAA